>SNQJ01S0041939.1:120478-139415 GCA_010110895.2 Picea sitchensis
TATATATATATATATATATATGTCAAAGTAGTATAGTGTTGTCACTGACTGTCACTGAGAGTTTCCAAGTCTACAAATACACCATAATATAAAAGATCCCTGAACATGCATTCAAAAAAATGCATAAAAGCAGTGGGCCAAGCTGTCTAACAACTGTGATAAAAATCGTCTATGTCATTTTTTGCAAATATTTCAAAGGCCACCTTGTGAAGCTTCCTTCCTTTCAATACATTTCTGCAAAAACAAAAAGAAATACACATTAACTTGAGATATGAAAAATGTTAAACACAAATTATATTCTAATATTTAGCGTATAATTATTGCACTCACCTCGAGTTCACTAGTACCATTATGAATATACTACACATTATTCTCAAGTTCAATGTCAATACGATCACTATCAATATTGATATCACTTANTATATATATATATATATATATGTCAAAGTAGTATAGTGTTGTCACTGACTGTCACTGAGAGTTTCCAAGTCTACAAATACACCATAATATAAAAGATCCCTGAACATGCATTCAAAAAAATGCATAAAAGCAGTGGGCCAAGCTGTCTAACAACTGTGATAAAAATCGTCTATGTCATTTTTTGCAAATATTTCAAAGGCCACCTTGTGAAGCTTCCTTCCTTTCAATACATTTCTGCAAAAACAAAAAGAAATACACATTAACTTGAGATATGAAAAATGTTAAACACAAATTATATTCTAATATTTAGCGTATAATTATTGCACTCACCTCGAGTTCACTAGTACCATTATGAATATACTACACATTATTCTCAAGTTCAATGTCAATACGATCACTATCAATATTGATATCACTTAATATTGATATCACTTAGTGCATCTTTCATAGATATTTTGATAAGGACTTATCCTTTTCATCGTGCTTCTTTTATAGAGTTTCCTTGCATGTGGTTTCATCATGCAAAACAAATATACAACATTCAAAAGTATGAAGAATGTCTTATTAAGCATTCAAAAGTATGAAGAATGCAAGCAATATTTTTTTGTCCAAATTAACATTTTAAGAGTGAAAATTTATGACAAAAAATTGATTACCTCAAATTCAACACCACTATCAACATTGTCCTTTACATATTGCTCAACGAGTTCCTCATGATCACTATGACCAATATTGACATGTTCTTGTGCAATATTTAGAGCTATGTTGACATTATAAATGCCTTTTCCTTTTGGCGACACTTCATGTTTCGTATGATTTCTTTGCATGTGGTTTAACCATCATGCAAAAAAATATACAACATTTAAAATTAGCAGCAAAAAGTCTCCAAGGGAAATGTTCTCTTTTTCAAACAATGAAACAACATAATCGCAACAAGCATTGATAGAGATGTAAAAAAGGAATTTCATAACATGAAACATAGTGATGAGCCTTCGGATATATTTTATGATATGATAGTAATTATGACATTAAAAGCATTTAAAGAATTATTTTACAAGAAATGATATCATTGTCCAAGGAAGTTAACCTTACAATTTATAACTTCGGATATTTGTAGTAGAGTTGACTTAGCAAAAAGTAGCACTATATGTCAATAGTAAAAAAAGTTAAGAATCAAGCAACTCTCCATTATCTATAGTTGTTGGCACAAGGGTAGACCGAGGGTTCAACGCTTCAACAACGCACCAACAAAACCCTAACTGCCAGCCTTTTCGGCAACACCTGCGAAGCAGGCGAAGTCTCACCCGAGGTAGAAGGAGGGGGAGTTATAGGACTCAGGTGTCTATAACGAATATGGGACACAGATCTTTGATTATAACACTTTGCAAAGTACTTTAATAACACTTAGAAGATGATATGCATTAGTCCATTAGCTTTCATTAACATCACAGAACAAACCCTACTACAAATCAGCGTAGTAAAAATGAAGGATAAACACTTCTACCACTTAGCAATTAGCCCAGAGTTAGATCTAACATTCATTCATCTAGCACAAGTAAAGCACTAAGAAACATCAAATCCGTCCATCATACATAATAACAAAATCACTAAGAAAATAAATGACAAACACAACATAGCACAAAACACATCAGAGACACAAGATATACATGGTTCACCTTAGTGTGGGGCTACGTCCACTAACTTCTTCGTCTTCTTTATTATTCTTCAATATCTTACATTTATCCTCTCTTGTGCATTAAGCCACAGATCCAAGCTTCACCAAGGAGAGGAGATCTGCACACTGAGCACCATATCCTCCTTCCCAAAATTAGGTCAAGGCACAGAGCCAACTCCTCTGTCAATCATAGAACCTTACACACACAGCCTGTTGCACAAAGCAACCAACAACTACTCACACTTAGCTACTTAGACTTCACTCTCTAAGTTCCCCCCTTTCTACATTACAATCTTACTTATTTATACTCTTACAATAAGACCTAAACATGGGAGAACCCATGGGCCGACATCCCATAACCTATTAAAAAAACCCTAATGAACCCCTTGCTAGGTCTAGAAAACCCACAAAACAAGTGAGATCCACGATCTCAGCTCTGCCTGGACGCTCCATCCTTGATCATTGTGTTGAAGTCCAAAAAGTGGTCAAACCTGACCAATATTTCCTCAAAACTTGGTCTAGGGCCAACATGCCCCCAACCTCACCTATGACTCTTCCCAAGTCACTCAGGTCTGGGCAACGCTGCTTCGAAGGCCTTGAGCTGCCTCGACTTGTTTCTTCGCCCGAGCCTCTTTCTCAACGAGTTCTTAGATTATCTACTTTGTAACAGACCCTTCCAGACATTGTTCCATTGTTGCAACCATTTGGTCCAGTTGTGAGCCTTGTCCCTCAATTTCTTCGAACACCTTGCAGGCTTCATCCTGCACAGGTTGCAGCTTCTACGCGACTTACATTACCCTTTCCTAGATGCCAGTAATATGTTTTTGTACCGTGCGTTTTTCTTAAGATCTCTTCATTCTTTCTACCACATTGAGCAGCTTCATCTGCGCCTGTATTGACAGTGCCTGTTGTTGCACCTTCTGTAAATGTGCTTCCAGTTTCCTTAGCTCTGGATATTTTGTGAGGTGTTCATAAGTTTGTGCACTCCTATCGCTTAGTTATTTGCATTCTGAAGTGAGGTCTCTAATCCTTCCAACTGCATTCTTAGCGGCTTCCTCCCTCTGATCGTGCACCTCCTATGGAGTGCTCGGTACTACTTGGATCTCCAACTCTGTTATCCTCATTTGAAGTTGTTGGATGGCCTCAGCGATATTCACCACTTGAACCTCGACTGACTCATGTTCCTCCTGTGCCAAGCCTGGCATAGAGCGAAGTGATTTATTCACTGCTTCTTTGACCGCAGTTTGCTCTATGAGCAACTGGTCCTTTTCTCTCTATATCTTCACTTTGTCCTCCTCGAGCATCACTCAAAACTCATCTTTCTCATTTTCATAGGTGGTTACGCAGTACCGCGCAACTCGTAATTTCTCTAAGACTTCCTCTTTCTCTTGCTTCAAGGATTTTGTATCCTTCTCCTTTTCTTCTTGGACTTTTTGAAGTTGAGCCTCTGTCACATCTACAAGTCTTCTTAATTGGGCAGGATCATCCCCCAATTATGCAACCTGTGATGAAGAAGGCACAATAGGTATTGTGCGGATCAATTGAATAGATTATTGTATTTCCTTCAACTCCTTCTCGACCCTTTCATACAACTCCTCCTGCTTTGCTCTATATCTCTGCAAGAGATCTTCAGACACATCCTCCATGGCTCTACGGACTAGACTGATATCACCCTCTATGAGTGTGGCCTCTAGCTGGGGATTACTGGCATGAGTCTTATTTCTTGCTGAAGGTTTCTGCAGAGAAACCTTCCTCTTCTGTGGTGTTTCAGTAGGGGGATCTTTCGGTGGTGTAGCTTTGCCTTCTCCTTGATTTTCTCCTTCATCCCCTCCTCCTTCTCCATTTACATCGTCTCCTCCTCCAGGTGAACCAGATCCATTTTCTTCAGAGGCGTTATTGTCCTCATCAGTCTCTATATTCTGGGCTTCCTCCTTTTTCTTCTTCTTCTTATTCACACTGGACTATCCTGCATGCTCAAACCGGGTGACCAAGGGGATTCTTATAATGTCAGCGTCAGAGAGTTTGGCATCAACGACGGGTGCTTGAAATTCCTCTGGCCATTCCTTCATGATCTTCTCCATGTCTTCATCTATCATCTTGTAATAATATTGTAACTCCTCGCTCTCATCTCTGGGCACAGTGATATAGATAAAATGAGGATCTACGTGGAACTTGGATATTGGTCTATACTAGTGTAGGGTGCATGGTGTCATGCATGGGAATTATTCGATGGAAACCTTTAGTTGTTGATAATATGCATGGAACACGACGTTTGACTACCATTTCTTCGACATCTTGTTGGTGTACCACAAAGTGGAGAAACTAGTGGCCAACGACTCTGATGGTTAGATCTCCGGGAAGGTGGCTCCATCCAACATTTTCCAAGAAAAAAATGCAATCAATACAAGCAACCATATAAAGTGGAACTCATATCCCTAATCCTAAGCTTTGCAATAGTCTTTCTCGATCTCATTGACGATGTAACTTGTCCAATTCATATACATTCCCTCCACACATTTTCCTGCGAGGTCCACCATGAACCCATTGACCTGTGTGGGGAGATTCTTTCTTACAATATTGCCATCTATGATTTGGAAAGTGAGGTGCATTGCACCATCTTGGATAGAAGCTACCTTGTAGCATCTCTTTTTATTTTTGACTTTTCCATAAGCCTCCTTGATGCATTGTGCCAGGGAGCGATCTTAGGTCTTCCCTGGGTAAAATTGTTGAGGGTCGGATCCCTGCATGCTCAATCCTGTAATCAGGTGGATCAACTCTAGATCCATATTAATATGTCGATCGAGCCATAGGTATCTTCCATGGTAGAACGAAAAGAGGAGTTTAACACATGCATTAACTTCCTGGTGTCAGCCAAAATGGGGAATCTTCATCACATTTAATATCGTGGATTTCCCAACTCCTTAATCCATGGCTAGGAGACTAGGCGAGGCTTATTCCCTATGGTATTCATCAAGTATCTATGGAGTGTGAGCATGGAGTAGTTCTTTCTATATCCAAGGTTGAAGTCACTATTCTTCAGTAGTGGGATCTGATCCAACTGACTACCAACTACGCGTATTCCTTTCGGGATGTACACGGTTATCAAAGTGTACTCAAAGTCCCATGGGATGTTGTTGCGGTTAACCATGCCAGCCAAGGGCAGGATATAATCTGGTAAGATCGATGGGATCTGCTTTGGATTATCCAGATCATCATGATGTTTACTTTGCTACTCAGTCGCGGGGTTGACACGGCTCGAATGATGTCCAGTCGAAGGGGAATCCTGGAGTCCCCTGGTCGACGATGCCTGTACTCCTTCAGACATAGCTTTATCAGCCATAAAATTCTTAAGAACCTCCTTGACGGACTTCTCTAACTTAGTGTGTTTGACATTCTCAATTTTAAACATGCAAGTCGGGGTAGGTGAACAAACAGGTGGAGTAAACAACAGATGGCGAGGTCTGATAACACATCTAGACACACAATAAATTATCTTCTTGTCTCAGATAATCATGGGTGGAAAAAAGTGGTCCCGACGTAGTGTCCGACAGGTTAAATAAGCAAGCGTCATAACGGATTCTTCCAACGGGAATGCATGCTTCCATTAATGTGAATCTATCCATTATGGCACGGTATCAACGTCCCAAATGTAGTCCATCCACCCATAAATGAATTTCCTAGCCATTCTGGAGAATCGTTCTAATGTTCGGGGCACCTCCAATAGTCATATAGCTTCGTCAGGGAGAAGTCCCATTCTATGCAGTTTTATTGTTCCGACGAGGTTCAAATCCTGCAAACCTGCCTCCTGCGAAGTCTTCCATTTGTTCTCTGTAACTTCCTATAGATTTTCCAATTTGGATTTCTTCTTACTGAGCTTCCTTGCCTTCTTTCCTGTGATCTGAGTCCCTCTAACTGTTTCTATAATTCTCTTTCCATTCTTATTCTTATCTTCTCCAAGCGTAGTGACTTCACACTGTTGATGTGCTCTCAGAGGGTTCAAAGTTAACACCTCTTCTCAAATTAATTCCAGGGTGGGTATCCTTCTTTCTTGCATGGATAGGTCCTTCAAACCTTCTTGTGTTCTTTCAACTTTGACATCTAATTCTCTTTCCTTATGTTGCTTCGACTTATCCTCTCATTCTTTTATCATTCAATCTATTTTTCTAGCTATGAAATCCCTTAGTTAATGATTTTTCTTTTCTGTAGCTTCTTCCTCTGCTTTCCTTCTAATATGATATTTCTCAATACAATGTTTTCCTAAAAAAAGTGGGAATGTGGCATTGTTCTCAAGAAACTTAATGACTTCAAATTCCTCTTCAGCCGATGTTCCATGAATAATAATAGGTACATTAGTAACTCTTCCACATAAGATTATCATCTTTCCCTTGAACAAGCCTATCCTTCCCAATGAAGGTATCACAATAGGCTTTCCCAAAATTTCTCAAGTGTCTCCTGTCATAATATTCACTTTTGTTTCCTCATCCAAGACACGGTCTATGTTGAAGTCTCATATTCTTTCATTTATGCGTTGTTTTACCTTCAAGATCTCTGGTAAACTGACATCTTTGTGATCATTCATCGTTTCTTTCAACTGTGATAACATAGTCTGATCTTTTTCTGACTCATTCTCTTGATGATTTCTAACATGCTCTTATTCTCTTGACTTCCTTCATAGTTTTCTTATCTCATGTTCCTTTTATTGACTTTAGCAATCATCCTTGGGAAATCCTCAACTTCATGACCAACAATTTTACAACAAAGACAAATAGGACCTGTACCAGGGAATTCCTTAGCAAGATGTCCTAGTATTCTACAGTTATAACATGGTGGCAATCCTCTCTTTCTCTTGTAAGTTCCTCAACTTCTCCTATACTGCACACTAGGATCACAGTGTTGGACCTGCAATCTGAAAAAATTCTTTCTAGGTTCCTGCATCCACTTATTAGTCCAAAAATTCTTTCTATGCATAGGAATAACATATCTTTCTTTATTTATATCAAATTTATTCAGATCAAATCTATCTTCCAATTGTTCCCTAGCTTTCAGACTAGGACAAAATCTATTAAACATACTTAAATTCATGCTTTCAAAACAAAAACTTTCGCTTATCTTACTCTTATAAAGATTTACCTCTTTTAATATGTTACCTCTTTTCTTCAGATTGAGTTTCTTTCTTAGCACAGAGCTTCGCAAGTCAAGTAGAGTATTTCACACTACAACAACATATCTACGCACAAAGCTTCTCTTTTCTTTACTTCAGTTCCCAACAATCACAATTTTAGGTCCCGACAACAGAACCATTTTTTGGCACAGGGGAAAACCTAGGGTGCAACGCTTCAACAATACACCAACAAAACCCTAACTACCATCCCTTTCGGCAACAACCACAAAGCAGGTGAAGTCTCTCCCGAGGTAGAAGCAGGGGGGGTTACAGAACTCAGGTGTCTATAACCAAGATGGGACACAGATCTGTGATTATAACACTTCACAAAGTACTTTAATAACACTTAGAAGATGATATGAATTAGTCCATTAGCTTTCATTAACACTATGAAACAAACCCTAAGACAGATCAACATAGTAACAATGAAGGATAAAAACTTCTACCACTTAGCACTTAGCCCAGAGTTAGATCTAACATTCATTCATCTAGCACAAGTAAAGCACTAAGAAAAATCAGATCCATCCATCATACATAATAACAAAAGAACTAAGTAGATAAATGACAAACACAACATAGCACAAATCACATCAGAGACACAAGATATATGTGGTTCACCCCAGTGTGGGGCTACATCCATCAACTGCTTCGTCTTTTTTATTATTCTTCAATCTCTTACATTCATCCACTCATGTGCACTAAGCCACAGAGCCAAGCTTCACCAAGGACAAAATATTTGCGCACTGGGCACTAGATCCTCCTTCCCAAAATTAGGTCAAGGAACAGAGCCAAATCCTCTTTCAAGCACAAAAACTTACATACATAGCCTATTTCACAAAGAAACCCACAACTACTTGCACTTAGCCACTTAGATTTTGCTCTCTAAGTTCCCCCCTTTCTACATTACAATCTTACTTATTTATACTTTTACAATAAGGCCTAAACATGGGAGAACCCATGGGCCGACATCCCATAACCTATTACAAAAACCTTAATGAACCCCTTGTTGGGTCCACAAATCCCACAAACAAGTGAGATCCACGATCTCATCTCTGCCTGGGTGCTCCATCCTCGATCAATGCGTCGATGTCCAAAAAGTGGTCAAACCTGACCAAGATTTCCTCAAAACTTGGTCGAGGGCCAACAATAGTCATGTCGCCTTAGCAAAAAGGAGCACTATATTCAATATCAGATAAAGGTTAATTATCAAGTAGAAAGGGATACCACCTGTATAGGAGTGGACATTTAAATCTTATCATAATTACCTACAGAAATTATCTCAATAAAAACAAACTTAATTTTTTTGTATTTCTCTCGTATTTATATATTTCCATCTGCAATACCAAATCAACAAAGGAATCTTGATAATATACCGATTTTTGTGGAACCTAGGGTTTTGAACTGGTACATTGTCACAAAAGGAAAGAATGAGGAAGAAAAGAGGTTGAATGCAACCTATATAATCAATGTGGCATGGAATATTGGATGCTCAATTTTCCTTCTACCTGAAAACATTGTTGAGGTCAATCCTAAAATGATACTTATATTGATTGCAAGCATTATGCTTTGGAGTCTTACAAAACAAACCAGTGAAGATGTAGGGATTTCAGACAATGAAAATGGAAGTGTAACTGGCAATTTCTCAAACATTTTTATTGATGGAAGTACTTCAAAGGCTTATTTACCACTTGATAATGGAAGTGGCAGGCTATGTTGAAGTATTGGTTTCAAATCCTTGGCTTCAAAGAAAATTCACCCGGGCAAAGATTCAAACTTTAAAATAACAATATGCATCCATGAAGAAGGAGAAGGGTGAATTAATTGTTGTGGATTTGAGCTCTAGAATGACTAAACTGAAATATTTTTGAGGACTTGTTCATTGAGGAGGAGGTAGAAGTTGTTGTGGGGGAATACCATTCGAATGCAAAAGAGATTTGAAGAAAAATAACACTAAGAAGGATAAAATATTTCTGAACAAAAGTATAATTAAACTCTTCTCTTTCCTATGACAGCCACACCATTAAAACAACACATCATTAATGAATATAATCAAAACAATGAAATTTTATTTATATCAGTATGTTGCAAGCATAAAATTTACTCAAGATGAGTTTACATATATCATACGACCTGTACAGGTTTGTACTTCTGCTGGTAATACTTATCAAAACCAAAAAATACAAAATTGGAACTGCTACTCGGTTTATATTCGACTGGTATCTTCTCAAAGCATATATTATACCATTACCTATGACCTAGACACACTTTCCTTTCAGATTGGATGAGTGTGTAATCCAAGTGTATGTCGTAATTTCCCTAACTTGGATCATTTACCTCCTTCAGGCTCAACTCGGCCTCTATTCCTTAACTATGATGAACTATGGCCCTAACTCGGCCCCTTGTCCATGTAGTGATACACAAACTTATTTCCCTAACTCGACTTCTTGTTCACACAATGAGACCCTAACTTCTTGCATCCTTATGCATGCATAGAGATCCTACTTGGTATCTATGAGACTCGACTTGATATATGGTTACACTTTCCTCCTTGTGCACAAAAAGAGACCTGACTTGGTCTCTATCTCATCCCTTCTTAGCCTCCTCTTGTTTGTTATCTTACAAACCATGTCTCAGTCCTCTTTGGAGCACCTCCTCTCTGTATTCAACTTCACTCTCTTTTCTCCTATATTGATAGTGAGGCTTCCAAGTTACTTGTAACCCTAGCATGTTTTCCTCAATCATTCCTAGCCCTTGGATCCTCTCATTATGAACTTGATCCAAGGGTGGGGAATTAATCAAGAATTAATATGAATTAATGGCTGAGATGCAATCTTAGCTTGAGTTAGGTGGTCCCCAACATTTGATTTTATTTTTTCTAGTCAAAATATGGGATTCCTCCACATTAGTAGACACCCCTAATGAGGAGGAGTTACATGCCTAAGCTATACTCTAACACTCCCTCTTAGTGAGGGAGGTAAAGTCATTGGACCTTTATTCTCTAGGATCCACCTCACTATGTGTTTCTCCCTCTGAGTCTAAGATGCCCAACCGTTCCATGTACAACCATTCTATGTGTTCTGCTAGGATGGGTCTTCTACACCCTGTACTAGGATTATCTAAGTATCCCCATTCATCCAATTGACTCCATTCCCACCATGTGGGTCTACTGAGAATAACCTCCTCTTATCTTAAACTTTGACTTGTAGACTCATTGCTTTCTTCTATGAGTCTGTAAACAGGTTGTCCCCATAGTTTATATATCACATATTCACTTATTCCTATCATTACAGATGGTTGTTGGCACAGGGGCAGACCCAAGGTTCAGCTCCAAGAGTGCACCAACAAGCCCTAACTACTGGCCCTTTTGGAAACACCTGCGAAGCAGATGCAGTCTCACCCTAAGTAGTTATGGGGGGGTTGTAGGAAAAATATGTCTACAACCAAGGGGATATCAAGTGGATCCAATACAAAATCAATACAACAATTATATATCATTTACCAGTTCAAATCTACTCCACAGAACTATCTATCAGATCTAACACCATAATGCAATTAACAATATATAAAATGGAAAAGAAATCGGCATCAATCACACATGACACCATAAATACGTGGTTCGCCCTCTCTCTAGGGCTGCATCCACAGAAATGTGCTTTATAATATATTAAGATGAATCATACAGTTCTTGTCTGCGCTCTTAGCTAGCAAATCTTCTTTATTCTTCTCTCTATCTTTCCCCTTCCTGTGCACCCAATTGTAGCGTTGATCTTCACACCCAACTAAAGATCTTACAATCCAAGAAGGCTCTACACTCAACACTTCTCTCTCACACAATGATCCTCACTCGATCACACAATAACAAAGATAGCAACAACAACCATAACGCAAAACCAACCCAGGTCCTTTAGACCAGTATTTATACATTACAATAGTTCTCGGACACCTTTAGGCTAAAACATAAGTGTCAAAACCCTAGATGCCAAAACCACAGGTGTGTAAAACCCTAGGTCAACTTGACCCGCATTTTCAAGGCTTCTCTAGCCTGTCTTTCCTTCCTTCTTGCACGGTGCTCCAAATCATCCAATAATGGCTTTTTCCACTTGTTGAGTTGTCCATGATCCATATTCCTTGTTTATCTGTCATCCTCGATCTCCTCATCCAATGTATTTCTTCCTTTTACTTCGTTTTTTCTTTTCTTCTCTTTTACTCACTTCGACCTAGTAAAAATCACTGTGTCTTCCACGCACTCAACATTTTTCCTTTTCTTCCTTGATATTCACTTGCTTCCATAACCAAGGGCCAACAAGCCCCCAACACTCACCTGTGACTCGTCCCAAGGCACTTCAGATCTGATCCCTATGATTTTCTTTGTCTTCAAACTGCACAGGGCAGCTTGTGCTTCCGACTCTAGTCCTCCCTTCCTCCCTTGTGAAGACTGTATTTTCTGTGTCTAGTACCCAGTTTCAACTACACCTGGTACCTAGACCCTTATCCTCATGATTTTACTGAGAGTTTTGAGGCAACTCATTGTCATAATACAACTTTAGCTGGCGCTTGTTCACCAAACCTTCCTTCCATTCTCCATTCAAAGTATTCAACTGTGCAGGTCCTCCTTCTATAACATAGGCAACCTCATATGGCCTGAGACAATGCGTTCTGAACTTCCTAGGATGCTTCATGAACTTACTGTGATATACTAGTACCAGATCACCTTGATTAAATACCTTCTTATTGATGTGTCTGTCGTGGGAGGCCTTCTCTCTTTCTTTCTGGACCCGCTGATGAAAGCCTGCAATAAATCTGTCTTCCTCTAGTTCGACCAACTGTGCAAGCCTCTCTTGAACAACGCCAGTGTCTTCCATATCTATAAAGGAAACAATTCTTAAGCTGGGTACCAAATATTCCATTGGGACAATGACTTCAAGACCATACACCAATTTAAATGGGTCTGCATTGTTAGCTTCTTGCAAGTGGTTCTATAGGCCCATAATATTGTTGGTACTCTTTAATCCCAGTCGTCTCTATTGACACTGAAAATATTCATTAGGGTTGTCTCCAAGATCTTGTTGAATGCTTCAAATATCTCATTTGCTTGTGGATGGTAAGGTGTGCTCTTCTGATGATGAACTGTAAATTCCTCAGTCAAGGCTTCAATTATTTTATTAATGAATTGTGTGTCTTGATCACTCATAAGGATCCTTGGGCACCCAAACCTGGTTATGATGTCATCAAATATGAAGCGTCCATCTATAGTGGCACTACAGTCCTTAAATTCTCTTGCTTCATCCCATCTGGTCAAGTACTTTGTCGCAGTAATTATGTACCCTACTCCCGTGCGCCTCCCTAGTGGGTTAATAGGTCCCACGAAGTCAATGGCCCATTTCTCAAATGTTTGTAGGGTCATTTGCGGTGCTAATGACATTTCATCTCTTCTGGACAGTTTCCCAACTCTTTGGCATACATTGCAGGCTTTATAATAGTCCTTGGCGTCCCTATGTAAGGTAGGCCACCAAGGTCCATCTCAAATAACCTTTTGTGCAGTGTCTTTCCCTATGTAGTGTCCTCCTACAATTCCTTCATGAGATTCGGTGAGGATTAATGGTCTTTCTACCTCCATAACACACCTCCTCAGTATCTCATTAGGTCCCATCTTGTATAGTTGTCCTGCTATAAGAGAAAAGTCTGCAACACACACTACTAGTTGTTTCTTCTGGGTGATTGTATATTCACTCGATGCCATTCCTATTGATAGGAAATGGACTATCTCTACAAAGTGGTCATCAATATTTCTAATGGCTAGCAGTTGTGCATCTGGTAGTGTATCCTCCAAAATAGTGGGATCTTCTCCATGTTCCAACCTCGACAAGTGGTCAGTACCTTTGTTCATTCTCCCTGGCTTAACTATGATCTCAAAATCATATTCCTGAAATAGCAGAAGCCATCTACATATTCTTCTCCCCAACACTGGCTTGTTGACTAGGTATTTCAGCGTGGAGTGATCAGTAAACATTTTAAACTGTCCTCCCAACAAGTAGTGATGGAACTTCTATAGCGCATACACCATGGCTAACCCTTCTCTTTCAGTGGTGGTGTAATTGATCTCAGTTGTTGATAGCTTCCTGCTAGAAAAGGATAACGGGTGGCTGATGTCTCTTGTTCCTGGTTGTGCTAACATAGCTCCTAATGCAATAGATGATGCATCAACATGCACATGAAACTCCTTACTCCAATATGGGAAAACCAGAGTAGGCACAGTAACCATTTTCTATTTCAGTGTGTCGAAGCTCTGTTGACATTCTTTTGTCTAGTGAAATTGACAGTCTTTCTTAAAAATCTTCTCCATGGGTGTTATAATCTGGGCATATCCTTTAATGAACTTCTTGTAATATCCTGTGTGTCTCAGTGCAGTGCGCAACTATTTGACTGAAGTAGGAGGGGGTAGATAAACTATGATGGAAATTTTAGATGGATCTACCAACAATCCTTACTTGCATACAATATGACCTAACAACACTCCAAATGGTGAAAAGAAAATGCACTTCTCCAAGTTTAAGGCAATCTGACACTGTTTTCACTTGTCCAACATTAGCCTTAAACATTCGATATGATTTTTCAATAATCTAAAAATAGTCCAATCATCAAATTATGTTTCTAGAAACTTATGTAGGACCTCCTTGAATGCTTCGACTACCACCCTGGAAAAGATGGATGGGGCATTCTTCAATCCAAACAAAATTACTGTATATTGGTAGGATCCCCATTCTGTGGCAAAGGTAGTCTTACGATGATCTTCCTTGGCAATCCGGATCTGATGGTATCCTAAAAATCCATTTGTAAAAGAATATACTTCATGACCTCCTACATTATCTAACACTTCATCAGTGAATGGCGTAGGGAAAGGGTCATGCAAATAGGGATCATTTAGCTTCCTGAGATCTATGCAGATCCTGATCTCTCATGTCTTCTTGTCTTGTACCACCATAGGGATAATCCATTCTAATTCTTTGACAGGTTCTATAATCCTTTCTTCTAGCATTCTGTCGAGCTCAATCTTCACTTTCTCTTTATATTTAGGTTTCAATCTGTAGGGTCTCTGTTTGACTGGTCTTGCATCTAGTTTCAAAGGGATACTCATCTCTCCCATAGGCCCTTTAATGCCCTTCATATCAATGAACTTGGTTGGAAACAAGTCTTGATATTCATGCAGTAACTCGGTGATCTTGTCAATAGTGGCAGCATCCCAATAATCTCCAACATTTGCAAGCTTCGGTGTTTGCTCTGTTTTAATATTGACTTTCTTGATCTTGATCGACTGTCCAATAAATGGTAGCTCAACTTTTGGTCCTTCCACATCTCTCTGGCCTTTTGTTTCTGTGGTCTTCACCTTCCTAGGATCATTGTCTTCATCAACATTGATGTTGTAACATCCTTGCAGTTTCTGGAGAGGCGTAGTCCATTCATCCTCTTCTTGCTCCAAAGGGATAGGTGCCTCCTCGAATACTTTCTGTCTTATAAACTGTAATGCTTGAACTACTGTAAGATATTGGATTTCGAATAAAAAGGTGGTGACAAAGTTCTGAGTCATACCTTCCCAATCTGTAGTGATGAGGCACAGTTCTGCTTGAAGGTACCAGTTGATAGGGATAGTGTCCAGCGTGTTTATGAATTTGTGCAGCCACTTCTCTTGAGGAATATTGCTCCAGGCTTCCTCACAACTTTGCACATGGTATTTCGGGCAGCTTTGACCTGTGTACCTAACTTCGCAGTCGTCTACTTGTGCTGAGAACCATGTTGTCATCAGAATACGACATTGTACCCATTCTGTAATGTTTTTTTTATGTGTCCCCCACCATCTTTTTGGTGTGGCTTTCAAGGCCTCATCCATTGCCAACAAGCATTGTTGCATTGGTACACTTTCTTCAAAGTCCAACAAGAAGGTTTCTAAAGGATTCAGACCATCAAAGGTGGGTAAGTTACTTACTGTTGTACCGATCCAGCGTACTTCTCTGGTTAATCTAGCGCATCGCCTTGTAGATACTTTGTACATTTGGTTCTGCCAATTATCCAATGCTTCTTCTAAGTTTGATGAACATGTGTTGTCACTTTGCCAGCTCAAATTTCCATCCGCCATAGGATTAATTTAATCCTATTGTCTGGCTATTAATTTGTATATGTTTTCCAGTTCATATGTGTAGTCTTCTTCTCAGATGGGCTCAGTGTATCCTGGACCTTCATCAGGATATAACGGTGTGATGAACATAAGGCCATCTCCTTCAAACTCCATTCACCTTTTCTTTAGATCAACCACAGTGGAATTATTGAAGCCCCATTCAATTCCTAACAACACAGGGTAAGAACAACTATCATCAACTATCTCAATCACCTCTAAATCTGCAAACGTCCTCACTCCGTCGATGTCCACAGGGACATGTTCCAATATTCCGAATGGGCTTACTGCCTACTGATTAGCCATCCTAATCCTGATAGGGGAATATATCAACTTAGGTTTTCCCATTAATGCCCAGGTTTGCTTCGTCATGAAATTGACCTCCAATCCTAAGTCGAGGACCACATAGTCTATATCATACTCTACAATCTGAGCATTCAGATGTAGTTCCTTATTTGTACTTCTCTTCTTGGATAGTTGATGTACTTCTTTATTCAGTAAAGGATATACCCTTCCTATCTCATACTGTCTGACCAAATTTTGCAGTTCTTGTATAACTTTCTCATCTTTAATCAGCTCTATAAACATATATAAGAAACTGACAAGTTTACTTACTTATTTTCCATCTCCGGGTGAAGAAAATTGATCGAATGCCAAAGGCATTCCACATTCTCTTACTTTTGCTTGTGTCTTCAATGAAGAGCCTTGGTATCCCCTGAATTCTCTTCTTTCCTCCTCGAACATTTGTTTATCTGTCTTTGCATCAAAAGTTTGTGTCTTCTCTGCAGCTTTCTTGACTCCTGATTCTTCTGTACTCTTGCCTTGGATCATTCTATCTTCTCCTATAAAAATGCCTCCTCTAGTGATAACAACGACTCTAGGGTCTGATCCACGAGGTTATGCTTTGATCAATTGTATATGCGGGTTCTGCTAAGGTCCCCGCTTCTCTTGAAGTTTAGCCAGCAATGTTGGACATTCCTCGATGACATGCTTGAAAGAGTTGCAATAGTTGCAAGTGGTACAAGGGTTACGATAGTCCCTTTCCAAGTGTCCGGGCTATGCACAACTATAATAGATTATTTTTCCTTGACCTCGACCCATACCTCCTTCTCTTCCTCTTCCTCGTAATCCAACACGAGGGTTGAATTTTCCTCTCCCAGGGGAGTTATACTGCGTAGTTATCCTTCTTGTTGTACTTCGCCTTGAATCTTGTATATATCCCTTGACCTTTCATGCATGAGATCGTAAGCCCTACAATCCCTATCATCATGTCCCATGGATTTACATAGCATGCAGTACAAATTTGTGGGTGTCTGAACATATTTTTGCATGTCGTAGCACTCACCATGGCGATGTCTATTTTTGCATGCCTCACACCAGTCTAGGGTAACTTACTTCAAGAGGCTCGAAGCTCTAAAGGCCAAGTATTCATGGAATAAGGGATAATGTTCCTTGTCATGGCCTTCTGATCTGCATATGATACACCAGATGTCTTCCCTTTTATATTTTCCCTTGTCTTTCTTCATATCTTTGACTTGCAAAGACGTTAGCTGACTCAATATTTGACTCATACCTGAGCTGGATTCTCCCATAGGGGTTGATTCTAGATTCATGGCGATATCCAATGCCTTTGCCTGCGAAGAAATCTTCTGTTGCATCAGAGGAACTCTAATGTGTCGTAAGAGGGCATAAATGAACCATTCTTTGTTCTTCTCATCTGGGATTTGAAAACTCAGATGGCCTGTCAAGGTCTTGAATCTCTAATCGAACTCCCATACCGGTCCAACTATTCTCTTCTTGGTTTATTTAAGTTCTATAATGCACTGTGATTCTGACTTAGGTTTCTTGAATTCAACAATTAGCGAAGTCTTAATAGCATTCAGTGGTTTAGGTGTATCTCCTTGGACAAATTTCATGTACCATCTCAGTGCGCGATCTCTTAGGGTAGTATTGAACTGAGCTCGTTTGACAGCTTCATTGGTGATATTCTCAATACTCCACACAACTTCGTAGAGAAACCAGTGTTGTTCAGGGTCTTCAGATCCATCTCCTCTAAAGGTAGGTAACCTCATCTCATCTTCCATATATCTTCCTAGGTTCCTTGATTGAGTATGTGATGGGCTACTAGTGACAATTCTCTGATGACTTAGGTTACTCTCGTTACGTAAGGCTGCTAAAACAACAAGGAGAGTACCAGTACTTACCTCAACATTCTGCGCAGTTCCTGAAGTTTCTAGCTCTTCTTGATGAGGTTCCATTGTCCTAGCGAATTTTGAATGCTCATTGTCTGTTAGATCTGCCTCTTCTCCATTGTAGAAACCCTCATCCATGTAGTTCTTCTTAAACAGGTTTGCAAGCTGAACTTCTTTGAACACTCTCCCACTGCACGTATGTCCAACCTCTGTGTCACTATCGCTGTCCTAATTATTGAACATTAGCCTTTTCGTATCCGTCTAACTACTGTATCTTCAAGATGTTATTCTCATGCACTAGCATCTTGATCCTCAACTTTAGAAAATGTAAAATTTTTCCTCTGGGTCCCTTAAAGAAATATCTCTTGGCTTGGCTATATGACTCTACTCTGTCAACAACAAACTCGATGATATACCCTCCAATGGTACTATCAAACCAATGATCTACTACTCTTGACACAACGTTATCAACTCTCTTGACCTTCTTGATCAACGTCGACGTCCAAACCATAAGTGGCCTAGATTTGATCTCAAATTGGGTATTTGCTAACCTAGCTAGCTACTCATATAGCTCCTGATGGATTCCACCAAAGAAAATTTCATGTATATCAGTAAAGATATATCTCTCCAACCAATCCTCTGTACTAATATTAGGGTTCTTGTTATGGGCTTCAACGAAGTCCTTTTCTTGGTCTTCTATCCGCTTATGAATCTATGTGTTCGATGGAAAACACCTTGAAATTCCCTCAAGAATATTTTGGTCCCGGCAACATAACCATTTGTTGGCATAGGGGCAGACCCAGGGTTCAGCTCCGAAAGCGCACCAACAATCCCTAACTACTGGCCCTTTCGTCAACACCTACGAAGCAGATGCAGTCTCACACGAAGTAGCTATGGGGGGGTTGCAGGATAGAGATGTCTACAACCAAGGGGATATCAAGTGGATCCAATACAAAATCAATACAACAATTATATATCATTTACCAGTTTAGATCTACTCTGCAGAAATATCTATCAGATCTAACACCGTAATGCAATTAACAATATAGAAAATGGAAAATAACTCAGCATCAATCACACATGACGCCATAAATACGTGGTTCATCCTCTCTCTAGGGATACATCCACAAAACTGTGCTTTATAATATATTAAGATGAAGCATACAGTTTTTTCTTGTGCTCTCAGCTAGCAGATCTTATTTCTTCTTCTCTCTATCTCTCCCCTTCCTGCACACCCAGCTACAGGATTGATATTCAATCCCAGCTGAAGATATTACAATCCCAGAAGTATCTACACTCAACACTTCTCTCTCACACAATAA
>SNQJ01S0041939.1:139425-170174 GCA_010110895.2 Picea sitchensis
CTAGAAGCGGAAGCTTCTATTAGGTCTTCTTACATCCGCCTTATTCTATTTTATTGAAAGGTCTTATTAACATTGACCTTTATTACATCCGAATACATTGATCTACCTATGTGCGGGTTAGGACCTTAACACACGGTACATACAATACTTCTGATATCTTGAAAATTCTGCTTGATTCTAGTTGTAGTGATACTGCCCCTTTTCCATGAAATTCCATCATACTAGAATGCACCCCACACTTAACAATTCCTGAATATTTACTTGAGAACTCTTGAATTGCAAGTCAGTCACCTGTCATGTGACTCATGGCCTCATTTTCTATGTACCAACCTTCCCTATTTATGTCCTTTGTATCTAAGAATAGAGTGTATTTGTCCTTAAACATTTTAGAAAACTCTCTAGTTGTGGTAGCCAATTGTTGCTCATATTCCTCTTCTTTGATTTCAACTTCTGTTGAGGCTTCAATCTCTTTTCTTCTCCCTCTTTCACCAAATCCCTTCTTAGCTTGGCTGCACTAGCTAGCAAAGTGTCCAAGCTCTCCACACATGATAAATAAATGAAAATCATACACTTTGTCTCAATTCTTCAAAGTCCATTGGATGCACAGTGGTAAATATTGGAACACGGGACTTAGTTCAAGGGAAACCTCATGTTGTCCTTGCAAGGTTTAGAAACAAAATCAAGTTTCAGTCTTGGAAAACAAGAAATCAACCCACATCTGTTATGCCATATTGGGTAGAGCTTCAACACAAAATGGGACTATTTTTTGTATTTCCACACACAGAAAGGGATACCACATGTATAAGAGTAGACATTTACATCTTATAAAAATTACCTATAGAAATTATCTCAATAAAAAAAATACTTATTTATTTTATATTTCTCTTGTATTTATATATTTCCATATACAATACCAAATCAACAAAGGAATCTTGATAATATAATGAGTTCTTTGGAACCTAGGGTTGTGAACTAGTACATTGTCACAAAAGGCAAGAATGAGGAAGAAAAGAGGTTGAATGCAACCTATATAATCAATGTGGAAAGGAAGCTTTGATGATCAATTTTCCTTCTACCTGAAGACATTGTTGAGTTCAATCCTAAAATGATACTTATTATATTGATTGCAATAATTATTATTTTGAGTCTTACAAAACAAACTAGTGAAGATGCAAGGATTTTAGACAATGAAAATGGAAGTGTAACTAGCAGTTTCTCAAACATTGTTATTGATGATAGTACTTCATAGGAGTCTTTACCACTCGATAATGGAAGTGGCAGACTATGTGGAAGTATTGGTTTCAGATCCTTGGCTTCAGAGCCAATTCACCCAGGTAGAGCTTAAAACTGTAAAATAACAATATGCATCCATGAAGAAGGAGAAGGGTGAATTAATTGTTGGGTATTTGAGCTCTAGAATGACTAAAATGAAATATTTTTGAGGATTTATTCATCGAGGAGGAGGTAGGAGTTGTTGTGGGGGAATACTATTTGAATGAAAAATAGATTGTAGATTTAGAAGGTTTTCTATGGATTTATCTTAATTTTCAAACACATGTAGATACAAAATTAGGTGGTTCCAAGAACAAATCTGCATTTCTAAAGACTTCCACAACCACCTTTCTTCACACAATTGACGAATTTGAGAAGGTGGAATTTTTCCTCATATCAATATCTACCTTAGAGATGACCCAGTGGTGAAAATATACCTTCCAATTGATCCTATGACAAATGATCTCTTTGATATAATGAAAGATGGCATTCTTCTATGAAAATTGATCAATGTGGTTGTTCTTAGAACCATTGATGATCGAGCAATAAATATGAAACCAAAGCTTAATCCATGAGAAATAAATGAAAATCAAAGTCCATTGGATGCACAGTAGTAAATATTGGAACACAAGACTTAGTTGAAGGGTGGCCTCATATTTTCCTTGCAAAGTTCAGAAATAAATTCAAGTTTCAGTCTTGGACAAAAGTAAATCAACCCACATATGTTATGTTTTATTGAGTAGAGTACAAGTGGTTAACAATGTTTTATTGAGTATAGTACAAGTGGCTAACAATGTTTTATTGAGTAGAGTACACGTCACTGCTAATGTTTTCAACATGGATGGTAGTGGCTTCAGTAAGATGTGAAAGAGTACAAGTGGCTAACAATATGTTGTTAGATTTCATGGTTGTTTTGAATTGATTATGATAAGACAGGTGCACAGGACAAAGTTTAAAGACAAAGGACAAGTGGGGTGGCCTATATCGCACTTGATGACTAGTTAATACCCTTTTGGAGGACCAAAAGGTCTTAGTGGGGAGGCATGATCCAAAATGGATCCAGGAAGGCCTAAAACTCAAAGTTCTCGAAATCGGATGAAACCAGTGCCATTGCATCCGGCTCGTCGCACTGATTATGTCCATACAATTTTTTTTGCAAATGGGTGTCGTATGCAAACGTTATCATGTTCTGATCGATTTCCCAAACATGAAAAAAGTAAAAATGGTTAAATTCAACAGGTCGTGTTGTTGACGTCAGCAGTATGATAGGTGAAGTCATGATGACATCATCAAGGACACATGGAAACACCAGGAGGTGACACATGTCACTTAGTTTTGGTATTTTTAGGCTGAGTTGGACCAGTACGAAATTGACACGTGGTAGTGTATGGATGTGACACATGGCAGTCTGTATGTGATGTGGCCCAATGATAGAATGACATGTGGTAGCACAGATGACAGGTGGATATACGTATGTTGATGTGGTAGGGTGACTAGGTTGTATGGAAGCTGACGTGGAAGGGATGTATGGATGCTGACATGGAAGTTGACTGGGTAGGTGACTAGGCAATACATATGTTGATGTGGCAGGTGACTAGGTAGTACGAATGTTGGCATGTCACAACACGTGGTTGTACGACAGGTGACATGGTGGGTGACTGGATTGCTAATTGTGTTGGTGATTGGATTGTACGGTCCAATCACAAGGTGACACATGGCCCAATCAGAGGGTGTCACGTGGCACCCTAGATTTTTCCAATATTGGTTGGGTAAAATATTTTTTTCCACCTTCATCGGGGTCGAACCCCTGACCTTGGCATTTCCAAATAGACTACTCCACATGCGCTATCCACTCATGATAGTATCTTTCTTATTTAAACATACGGGGGCGATTTGATTTGAAGTGGTTATGGCACAGGATTTTGGGCTAAGCCCTGGTCGGTGGGGGCCAGCATAATGCCATATGGAACCCCACACGACTGGAGCTACAAATTGGGAGCAAAAGGTGGGGCACGAAGGTTAAGTCCAAGCCACATAGCCCTGCATGCGACTAGAATGGGGGCTATGGACCAGGGCTTACCCATTGAATAGGAGAGTGACCCAACCCTTGGCCATATGGCGTGCCCTGTATGACCAGGAGCCTAGAGAAAGGGGGTTGGACCATGATTTTTTCCATCTGTGGGTTTTCAAACTATATTGTATGATTTTTTTGGATATTTTATGCTGATTTAGCCTGATGTTTTCCCAAAATTGAGGATCTGAAGCCCTTTTTTAGGCTAGATCTTGGGGGGGATTTCGGAGATGACCCCCAAATCTGCATCTATAACAATCAGATGTTTTTTGACAATAACATATGTTCAGAACAAAATAAATGCGGAGGAATTTGACATCCAAAACCATTTTTATGCAGAGAAGCCATTGAGGAGGGGAACTTTGCAAGCCAATTTCGGGAGCTACGCTCAACCTTTTTTCATGTCGTCGGTTGTGTTGGATTCTTGAGGTCAAGAAGAACACATCCAGACCAGTTTGTAATCCTTTTGATACTTTTCTGATGTACGTTTGAATAATTGAAGAGAAATAAGAAAGCCTCACCCACTAAGACAAAGGCCTAGAGATGTAGGCAATCTTGTCGAGCTTCATTAACAACTTTGTTGTTATGGTTTGTTGTTATTTGTGCTTACATTATGATATGCATTTATTTATTATGGTTGTTATAATATCTCATTAAGTTCTTCTTCTTTCATTAATTCCTAATTGGTAAATGAACACATGCTTAAAACTTAGCCAAGTCTTTAAAGATCAATTTTGGATCACATGGTATCAGAGCAGGTTGACGGTTGGTTTTTGAGTTTGCATGATTACCAGGGAAAATTCAAGTCATGGTGAAGGAGATATTGTATAAGGGATCCCGAGATTGGATCGAGAAAGAGGACTTCTCAAAGTGAGGAGATGGCATCGGAAGAAGGCACGTCTCAAAATGAGATCGAGTTGCAAAAGACTTTATTCACTGTGTTTGAGATGATAAAGGTATTATATGAGGATTACTTGGAATGGAAGAGGCCTTTCCAAGGAGAATATTCTTAACAAGACAAAAGTGAATAAGGAGAGGATCCTCCTAAACCTCCTCCTTCACCTCCTTCTTCTCCATCAACTTCTTCTTCTTCAAGTACAAGTTCAAAATCCACCGCAAGAAAACATTCCCATAAACATAAACATGATATGCCTTTACTTAAGCTTGATGTGAAATTTCAATTACCCATGTATGATGGTTAAGTCAATGATGAGAGACTTGATAACTGGTTCATACAGATGGAATTTTATTGTAGTGTGCAACAAATCAAGTATGAGGAAAACCAAATCAAGTTGGCATCGCTTCATCTTGCACACACAACATTCATCTGGTGGAAAAGTAAGTTGCAAAATGGTAGGCAACAAGTTAGTAATGTATTTCCATCATGAAAAGATTTTGTTTTTGCACTTAGAAATAAATTTTGTCCTTTGGGTTATAAAGAGAAGGCTTTAATTGAATGGCAAAGTCTTAAACTAAGAAAGGGACAAACGGTGCAAGAATACATAGATGAATTTTGTAAGATGGCATTAATGTTAAATATTACATTAAATACCCAAGAAACTCTTTTGAAGTATATAGGAGGTTTTCCTGCACATATTCGTAATTCTGTATTTATGTTTGGACCGACTAATCTTGATGAGGTTTTTGTTCAAGAAACATACATTGAAGAAGGGAAAACAAGAGTTGGTGTATCAGGGGAATCTTCTTCAAGGAAAGAGGACAAAAGAAATGGGAATGGAAAGAAAGAAAATTCAAAGAGAAGAAAGGAAGATAAGCTCTCTTGCAAGCATTGCAAGAAAGAGGGGCATGATGATGACCTTTTCTAGAAATTGCATCTAGGGAAGAGACCAAAGTGGTTCAAAGAAAGAAAAGGGAGGCAAACAGTTGCAGCAACAACATGACCAACAGACTTGGGATAGGATTCAGGTGATGAGACTAAGATCACAACATTTGGTTTGACAGGTAAAATTGGTGATGGATATGATTCTAGAAGTAAGTCGTTTCACATAAGGGTGATAATGAAACATACTAAGATCAATACATTGATAGATAGTGGATCTCAATCTAACTTGATTTCAGAGGAAGTGGTTAAACAATTGGGATTAAACACTAAGATGCATCATAAGACTTACTCACTTAAATGGATAAGAAACAATCATAAATTGCACATAACAAAGCAATGCACTTTAAAGTTTGCAATTTCATCAAAGTTTGTGGATGAGGTAACGTGTGATGTGGTACCACTCAATGAATGTGGAATGGTCTTAGGCATCCCTTATTTGTATGATCGCAAAGAAATATTCTACAGGGAACATAATCAATATCATTTAACTAAAGAAGGCAATGACTATGTTGTACATGCTCATCACTTAAAAGCAAATCAATCTCTTCAAACAATGGAACAATTAAGGAAGGCAACTTATGCAAGCAACACACCTATAATTGTGCCAAGTAAAGCAATTGATCTTAAGCATGAACATGAGATGGTTATAGAATGGAAATTCAATCATACTTTACTTCAAGATAAGCTAATTTCGTGCAAGCACTTCAAACATATTAGCTCATTTGCAGTCAGATTTCTGATGTTTTCATTGCTAATGTTTTCAACATAGATGGTAATGGCTTCAGTAATATGTGAAAGAGTGCAAGTGGCTAACAATATGCTATCAATTTTCATTGTTGTTTTGTAATTGATTATGATAAGATAGGTGCACATGACAGAGTTTAAATACAAAGGACAAGTGGGGTGGCCTCTCCCGCAGTTGATGACTGGTTAATACCATTTTGGAGGACCAAAAGGTCTTAGTGGGGAGGCATGAACCAAAATGGATCCAAGAAGTCCTAAAAATAAAAGTTATCATAACATGATGAAACTAACGTCATTGTGTCTAGCTCGTCGTGCTAATTCCGACCATATAATGTATTTCACAAATGGACGTCGTATGCGGCAGTTATCGCGTTCTGATTGATTTCCCAAACAAGTAAAAAGTCAAACTGGTCAAAGTCAATAGGCCGTACTACTGATGTCAACAGTATGATAGGTGAAATCAACATGATGTCATGATGATGTTAACAAGGACATGTGGTAACACCAAGAGGTGATATGTGTCACTCAATTTTGGTGTTTTTGGGTTGGGTTGCACCAAGAAATTGACACATGGCAGTGTACGGACTTGACAGGTGGCAGTCTGTACATGATGTGGCCTAATGACAGACTGACACATGGTAGTACGGATGACAAGTTGTATAGATGCTGACATGGCAAGGTGACTGGGTTGTACGGAAGATGACATGGCAGGGTGATTGGGTTGTACAGATGATGACGTGGCAGGTGATTAGGCAGTACAGATGTTGATGTGGTAGGTGACTGGGACGTACGGGTGATAAAATTGCACAACACATGTTTGTACGGTAGGTTATGTGGCGAGTGACTGGATTTTTGATTGTCTTGGTGATTGGATCATATGGTCCAATCACAGGGTGAAACATGGCCCAATCATAGGGCGCCACGTGGCACCCAAAATTTTTCCAATATTGGTTGGGTAAAATATTTGTTTCCACCTTCGTTGGGCTCGAATCCCCGACCTTGACATCACCAAACAGACTACTCCACATGTGCTAGCCACCCAAGTTAGTATGTTTCTTGTTTAAACATACAGGGGCGATTTGATTTGAAATGGTTATGGCATGGGATTTTGGGCTAAGCCTCAGTCGATGGGGGCTAGTGCAGGGCCATATGGCACCCCACACAACCAGATCTACAAATTGGGATCCTAATGCAGGGCGTAAAGGTTAAGGCCATACCACATGGCCCTGTATGCGACCAGAATAGGGCTAAGGACCAGGGGCTTACCCATTGAATAGGAGCACGAGCCAACCCTTAGCCATATGGCGTGCCCCATATGGACAGGAGCCCGAAGAAAGGGGGTTGCACCTTGATTTTTTCCATTTGTGGGTTTTCAAACTATATTGTATGATTCTTGTGGATATTTTATGCTCATTTAGCTTGATTTTTGCCCAAAATTGAGGATATGGAGCCCTTTTTGAGGCTAGATCCTGGGGGGAAGTTGGGAGATGACCCCCAACTCCACATCTATAAGAATCAGAGTTTTTTTACTGTAAGATAATTTCAGAATAGGATAAATGCTGAAGAATTTGAAATCCAAATCCATTTTTATGCAGGGAAGCCATTGAGGAGGGGAACTTTGTGGGCCAATTCTGGGAGCTACGCTCAACCCTTTTTCAGTGACGTCAGTTGTGTTGGATTCTTAAAGTCGAGAAAAACTTTGTAATCCTTTTGACACTTTTCTAATATACTTTTGAAGCATTGAAGAGAAATAAGAAAGCCTCACCCACTGAGACAAAGGCCCGGAGACGTAGGCAATCTTGTCAAACTTTGTTAACAAATTTGTTATTATGGTTTGTTGTTATTTGTGCTTACATTCTGATCTGCATTTATTTATTATGGCTGCTATAATATCTCATTAATTTCTTCTTCTTTCATTAATTCCTAATTGGTAAATGAACACATGCTTAAAACTTAGCCAAGTCTTTAAAGATCAATTGATGATCGAGAAATAAATACGAAACCAAAGCTTAATCCATGAGAAATAAATGAAAATCAAAGTCCATTGGATGCATAGTAGTAAATATTGGAACACAAGACTTATTTGAAGGGTGGCCTCATCTTTTCCTTGCAATGTTCAGAAACTCAATCAAGTTTCAGTCTTGGAAAAAAATAAATCAACCCACATCTGTTATGCTTTATTGAATAGATATTCAACACAAATTGGGACTTACACCACTATGCCCATGTCTTATCATATGTCAAAAAATAAAATTTCTTTTTCTCACCTTTCCACCAAGACAATCATTACATGGACATGGATATATTTCCATATCATTCTCATCGGCTATTCTTTCATCATATGCATGATATTAATCCATTGTCAACCTTCGACTTTGATTCATCTTTGATGTTCTGCATTCCAATATTAATTTGATATTTTAATTAACAAATCTCAGGTAATTTACATAGTACAAGGGCACAAAATCAACTAAGTTGTTGTTAACAACAACAACATTGACAAGGAACTAAGCTAGTCTATGATTTTGTATTTTCTAGTTGTGAATACAGGTTGGGAAAAGCAATAATTTCTCATATAATCCAATAAGAAATGAGAAAGGTGTCGTAGAAGGAGGAGTTTATCAGCCTTGGCAGATCTAAATCCTATGCAGTTTGGAAATCTTGTGGAGCATGTAGTTCTTAATGCAACTTCCCACTCTTAGTTTTGGCCAAGTTATTGTAGATCAATGATTTTGGGGGCACTTGAAGGAGCTTGAAATAATTTTTTTCTAAAACTATCATGCACTAAAACTATCAAAGTTACATTTTTTTCTAAAACTATCAGAGTTACAATTTTATGATATTGAAGAATGCTAGAAAGTGACCACACTTGTGATTCTAGTTTATATCTACTAGCTTCAATACAACAACACATGCATCAGATATACCACTCACTAGGGTTTTCCAACCAACACAGACAGGTTCTTCCAACCAACACAAACATAGACGATCATGCCTCTAGTTATTATTCCTCCTAGTGTATCCATGACCAAGAGGACCCTATGTGTAACCACAAACCCCTTCATGAGTATGGACATAGATAGTTAGATATGTCCTTGTTTCTGCAAGTAGTAATGATCATACAAAAGAAGAAATACATGGGAGGATATATCTTGGACTGGAAGCATGAACCATGTTCTACATGAGGTCTCTGTTGACTTACCAATTATAATTGAAGAGCAACAAGAGGAAGATTACTTAGAGGAAAAACCTTCACCAACTATCAGAATGAAACTCTTATCTATAGAATATTGAAATAATGACTCGGATTGAAAATAATAGACCCCTTTATTTTGAAAAAGATTTTGAACAAACTAATCATACGGCTCTTGATCAATCATCTTGTGCAATAATCGAGAATGTACTACTAGTTTTCATGGACACTTGGAGTTTGGATTTATGTAATAACAAGAGTATGTTTATTGTATGTACTTGTTGGAATATTGGTTGTTGTCATTCATGTCAACCCTATTCATTGGTTTTGGACCACAATATTGATGAAGGTATTTGGACATGAAGGACAGTGCACATGTAGATACAACACCCATGGATGGATAGTATAGATCATGTTGTTTCCGGTGGTAGGTGGTGTGTCACGTGGATCCTCATGGTTGAGGAGAAACACATTTTTGAATATGAAAAAGTGAATTGAATAAGGAAGTACAGGTCGGCCCTGAAGATAATTAAAGAAAAGAATTACAAAATAATAAAGTGCCAGGTCGGCCCTAACGTTAAAAGGAAGTGACATAAAGGGTATAAATACATCTCATTAAACATTGAATTTTCAACACACACAAGTTTTTGAATGAAAAAGGAGATATAAGTTGAATTTCAGAGGAAATATGAAGTAAAGAAGGTTGGATTTCAAGGGAGGATGAAGTCTTTTGGTGATGTGTTCTAAGGTATGTTATTTACAGGTCATCATGCCATTTTCGCTATAATTTTTTTTCTAGAAAGATTCAGAAGGTGAAATTGGTATGGTATTGAGAAGACATATCTAGGTACTTGTGGTAAAATTTTTAGCTCTTTATTCGCTACACTTTTAAAGATACACTCTATGGAAGATAAGGTTTTTGACTAGTCCTTAAGCTAGTCATAAACAAGAGTTCCAGGTAAAATAGTCATAACGTATTCATAGATAATCCAAATGAAGTGAGACAATTTGAATTGGAAAGAGTATGGTTTGTAGTTTCCTGTGTAAAAATTTCAGATGATGATGTTAAAAATTGAGCGCGGGGCATGTTGTACAAGTTCACTCTCCTGAATAAACCAGAATTGAATAAGGTTTACCATTTTCTCTATAACTCCTTTTCTGGGAGGATTCAAGAAGTGAAACTTGGAGGATTTTCAGAGAATAAATTGAGTAATATTATCTACAGGATCATAGTATTCCAATAATTGAATAATTGCAGAAGTTGAAGAAGTCTCAAGAAGCATTATCAAGTTCTATGTGATGGTTGGTTGATGGTGATAATTTAATGTAAAGTTTTATTATCTCTCATATATTCTTGGGTGGAAGGAAGGGGAAAGGATGGAAAGGTCAACCCTCTCTTGATATTGGATGATTGTATCTTCCTTTTGGAGGTTTATCCCTCCCTTTATATTTGGAATTTGTAGCTACCTTTGGAATTCATTACTTCCCTTGAACAATAACTATTGATTATTTCTCATATATTGTGCATGGTGTATTGTGGTGTATTGGTGTAACTCTTATACTATTTTTCATTGCTCATTGGATATAATTGAATGTTTTAAGTATTGGTGTAACTCTTATACTATTTTTAATTTCTCATTGGTGTAACTCTTATACAAAAATTATAATCCATTTGACCCATTAATGGATCAAAATATTGTATGTTACAAGTGCAATAATCTTGGTCACAAAGCACGATATTGCACAGATATGAAGGGAGATAATCGCATGCCAAATATCCCTATACCAACTACAACATGGAAAAGGAAAGAAATTCCACACAATGAAAACTCTTGAATAGCATTGGTGGCTAAAGAATGAAAATAAGAAGATGAATGGTTCATAGACAGTGGGTGCTCATCTTATATGACCGGAGATCAAAGAAAATTTGTCAGTTTGAAGAAAAAGGGTGGAAATGTTGCATTTGGAGATTACTCATCTACCAAAATACTTGGAAAATTAATTATAAAGCTTGGAAGTGAAAATGTAAAAGCAAGAAAAGTCCTATTGGTTGAAGATCTGAAGCATAATCTCCTCAGTGTCAGAAAAATATGTGATCAAGGATACACTCTTATGTTTGACTCCTGAAAATGTAAAATCAGATAAAATAACTCAGGAAGATTGGTTGCAACTGCAACAAGAAGACCGAACAACATATTCATCCTAGACATGAAGAATAGAGAGAAGACATAAGCCACAAAAAAGGATTCAAAGGAAGAAAAAGTCCCAAAGACCAAAAATAATGATGAATTATTCTTGAGTGCCAGATGCTTAAGGGGAGAAACCCCCAAGAAGAAGGTCACCTTATGCCATTGAAATCAGGTGGAGAAACCCCACCCTTTTCCATTGATGTCAAAGGGGGAGAGAAATTGGGATCATGATGACAGGGGGAGATTGAGTGTTTCCACCAATCACAAAGGTGGAGATAAATTGGGATCATGATGACAGGCGTATATTGAGTGTTTCCACCAATCACAAAGGGGGAGATTGTTGGAAGATTGGTTGTTTTCATTGATGTCAACCCTAGTCATTGGTTTTGGACCACAAGATTGATGAAGGTATTTGGACATGAAGGAAAATGCACATGTAGATACAACACCTATGGATGGATAGTATACATCATGTTGTTTTAGTTGGTAGGTGGAACGTCACATGGATTCTCATGTTTGAGTATAAATGAATTTCTGAAGATGACAAAGTGAATTGAAGAAGGAAGTACAGGTCGTCCCTAAAGATAATTAAAGAAAATAATTACAAAATAAGAAAGTGTTAGGTAGGCCCTAATGTTAAAAGGAAGTGACATAAAGGGTATAAATACATCTCATTAAACATTCAATTTTCAAAACACATAAGTTTTTTAATGAAAAAGGAGATATAAGTCAAATTTCAGAGGAAAACTAAAGTAAAGAAAGCTGGATTTCAAGGGAGGATGAAGCCTTTTGGTGATGTGTTATAAGGTATATTATTTACAAGTCATCTTACCATTTTTTCTATAATGTTTCTTATAGAACTATTCATATGGTTAAATTGGTATGGTATTGAAAAGACATATCTAGGTACCTGTGGTAAAAATTTCAACTCTTTACTCGCTATACTTTTGGAGATACACACTATGGAAGATAGAGTTTTTGACTAGTCTTGAAGCTAGTCATAAATAAGTGTTCTGGGTAAAATAGTCATAATGTCTTTATAGAGAATCCAAATGAAGTGAGACCAATTTCATTGGAAATAGTACGGTTTATATTTTCCTGTATAAAAATTTCAGAATGTGATGTTAAAAATTGAGCGTGGGGCATGATGTACAAGTTTGCTCTCCTGAATAAACCAGAATTGAATAAGGTCTACCATTTTCTCTATAAATCCTTTTCTAGGAGGATTCAAGGAGTGAAACTTGGAAGAGTTTTAGAGAATACATTGAGTAATATTATCTATAGGATCACAATATTCCAATAATTTAATAATTGCAGAAGTTGAAGAAGTCTCAAGAAGCATTATTAGGTTCTATGTATGGTTGGTTGATAGTGATAATTTAATGTAAAGTTTTATTATCTCTCATATATTTTTGGGTGGAAGGAAGGGGAAAGGATGGAGAGGTCAACCCTCTCTTGATATTGGATGATTGTATCTTCCTTTTGGAGGTTTATCCCTCCCTTTATATTTGGAAGTTGTAACTACCTTTGGAAGTCATTACTTCCCTTGAACAATAACTATTGATTATTTCTCATATATTGTGCATGGTGTGTTGTGGTGTATTGGTGTAACTCTTATACTATTTTTCATTGCTCATTGGATATAATTGAATGGTTTAAGTATAAGTTGATTTTTTTTTAAATTGTACTTGATATTAATTCACCCCCCTCTCAATATCAATAGTATTTCCATGGAACATATTACAATATCTGAGAAAGCAAGTGATTTATATGCTAAGGAAATTTTTTATTACCCAAACCATGAATTTTTTATACATTGTGCCCTAATTTATTTATTGATCTTGACTCATAGAAAGTTAATTATGATTTCCATGTATTTGAAAATGTTGTATTAGTAGCATAGGAAATATATATAGGAAATGTTTAGTGGCATAGTCAACTGAGAGATTATGATTTGGAATAGGAGTTGAAGGAGATGAAGTATTAGTCCTCATCAAACCCATGATCAATTAAGAGACTGAGGAGCTAAATTAGTCAATATACCATCTAGATCCAATCTTCATGGATGGGATGGAAAAAATCTGGTAGGGAATTGAGAGAGCCTTTCACCATTAACCATAATCCTTCCATTCACCTTTCAAAAAAATCGTTTCACCTTTATAATTTCAACTTAATCCATTCACCTTTAGTCGTTACCCCCTCAACTCTCACAAAACAACACCTCACCTCACCTAAGAAATGGAAATCAGAACCATCGGACTTACCCTCACAAGAACCGAATCACCCACCCCACGAAAACAAGCTGGTCAATTTCTAACGATGTGCAGAGTGATGGTATTTTTCAATTGAAAAATCTGGAAGATTATCTTGATTTACAAAACTAGGAAAAAATTGCCATTTAAATTATGTCAACAATATTTTCTCTATGAGGTTCCTTAAAAATCTTATTGAAATGATTTGTTTTCACCTCAATCATCTAAGAAATCCTATGATATTCCCCTCCCACCTCATTCTTAACACTTTAAATGGTATTTTATATTTTCATCATCTTTTCGTAGTTGTGAGAAAATTAGGTGTTTTCATCTCCCCGTGCTACCCAAGTTGCTCTAGTTTTTTGCCTCCATTTTGATTCTTCCTAGTCAAGAAACTCTTTTTTTCATGGCTCCAAAAGATTTAGGTTACTTATCTCTTATTTATTGAAAATTCCATTCATGTTAGGTTTGAAAATGTTAGAAATTTCTTCTTCCAGTATCATTGATTTTGCATTTGGCCCACTCAACAAATTTGTTTAAGTGGGCCAAATCAAACTCTTATGGAACCTTGAGTTTTGATTTGGCCCACTCAACAAATTTTATTTTTAAAATTTTAAAATTGTCACTAAATTAAAATGTAACAGATTCCTCCAACCGATCGTCCATACGTTTCCACTCACTATCACGCAAATCCCTAAATTCAATATCCTCATACCAATGAGATTTTAATTTAAAAGGGTTTGGGGGATTTTCATTTTGCCTCTCCCACTAGGAGAAATATGGGAACATGAACATACATATGCAACAATCCCCTTCGAACTAATATTCATAAAAATAAAATACTACGGTGTGAATCGTTTAAATGTATATCAACTTAGTAAACCAAATGAAATTTTTTACCATCCTTGCATGCAAAAAAGGGTTGTTGTGATATGCAACCCTGTTTTAATTTTTTCACTCATAAGACTTCTGGGTAGCTATGGAATCTATGTACTACAAGTTAGCTTAATCACTAAGCTATATTAGTACTTAATATTAACTTAGAAATTCATCTTAGGATAAATTATATTTAGAAATCAGTTATAAACTAAAACCTCAACATTGAATTGGGCTTGTCAACTATTTTATGTAGAATAGGAAATATTTGTTATATGTGGCATGAAATATTGTTATTGGAAACCATATTATATTTCATGTGAATCAAAATGGGAACAATAATATGCAAGAAGAAATCGTTGAGGCCATAAATTCAAGGTTCATTATAGAGGCAAAAAAATCAAGCAGTTTGGACTTACTAAACTGCTTAGAAGAACTTGTTTTAGTATTGGGATCCTTATGTGGGACACTTTTTTAGTGAGATTTAAGACCCAAGTGCATATTTTCTCCTTTCATGTAAAATTTTGGTCTCATGTAATTATAAAAGTTTTGAAATGATAGTACATACCCATTAAGGCCTTTATTTCATTGATCTTGAGTGTTAGAACTATTTGCATATTTCCAGTGATGCATTGCAAACCTATTTGTGTGTGTGTCTCATATTCATAAATATTCAAGGAAAGGAAGATGGGGACACAATTTTTGAGAATCACTAGATTGATTAATCAAATTTCAAAGTACATTAGGGTAGAGAACATAGGGAATTTCTTTTATCTCACGTATAAATAAGATATATAGAAAAAATAAAAAGCAAAGTAATTGTAATTTTATTTATAATGAATTATGACTAATAACAAATGAAGACAATGAATCATCCAACCATACAATTTGAAATTTAAATAGATCAATCCACGCATCATATAATGATACATTCATAGAATACCATATGAAAATAGCTTGTGACATGTCTTCTCCTTACAAGTGTTGCAATAGTCATTTAGAAACATTAAGCTCAAATGTGTTGCAATAGTTCTTTGGAATCATTGATGTCAATTTTAGTCTTTATAAGATAAGGTAAGGTAAGGTAATATAATTTTAGTAATGTCCAACGAATGACCATAAAAGTAGGTCAATGAGACTAAAACAATACATTCAATGTAGTCATGAAAATTGGGAGTGCAAAAGCAACTCCCCTATTGATATTGAAAGAAGAGAGAGAAAGAACTAAGTGTCTAATATAAAAAAAAAATCAATGTTTAAATAAGAGACAATATAAATAATGTGCAAGTATAAGAAACATGATAGAAATTTAAGAGTCTCAACACTGAATAAAAGAGAGGTTGTCAAGGATTTCTAGTGCTCATGTTGACTAATAAGGGTGAGGCCTTCAAAGGCATACATAATACTATGGAATACATGGAATGGAATGATCATACCTCCCTCAAATATTAACTTATTCCTTACTCTCCATATAAAAATACATGCAATGTAGGCACAAAAGTTGGGAGTGAAAAAGAAATAACCCAATCAATATTGAAATAAGAGAGAGAAAGAACTAAGTGTCTATCCAAAAATTGAATGCTTAACTAAGAGAAGATATAAATAAGGTGCAAGTACAAGAAATATGCTATAAATTTTAGAGTCTCAACATTGAACAAAAGACAATATGTCAAGTCTTTCTAGTGCTCATGTTGGTTACTAAGGGTGAGGCCTTCAAACTTATACATAATGGTGAAAGGCTCTCTCAAGGGTAAGGGCTTGAGAGATCCTTTCACCATTAACCATAAGTCTTCCATTCACCTTTCAAAAGAATCATTTCACCTTTATAATTTCAACTTAATCCATTTGCCTTTAGCCTTTAGCCCCTCACCTCTCACAAAACTATTGGTTGTGGAGCCTGATTATCTTCCTGATTCAGATGTTCCTTTTCAGCCATTCTTAGACCCCATTCCCTAATGGGGAATGTTGATCGGATTCCCCCCCCACAACTTTTGCCAAGGGGGTCCGGCGGGGGAGGTGGCGACAATTTTTGTAGCCCCCCCCCCTAGCGGGGAATTTGGGGGCAACACCCCCGAAGAGAAATTTTGGGAAATTTTTCCTTGTAAAATATTGTAATTTCATAGTCAATATGGACCATTCATTATAAGGTCCTAGATATGATGGTATAAGTTATTTAGGGTTTTTTTCCCTAGAAGGAAACCCTCTCTTATGAGGGAATTGTATTGTGGCTGTGTATTATCACGAATATTGTACTCTAAGAGAGGAGACAGTGAGAGAAAGAAGAGGAAGTTACAACATGTGTGTTGTAGGTTGTATCCCTTCATTTTTCTAGATAATAAAAAGGAAGGACCTGGCAATTTCTCTAGTGGATGTATCCCACATTGGGTGAACCGCATATATCTATGTCTCTACTGTATTATGTATCTTCTATGTTTTATTTCCGCATTTTTTTTTATTTCTCTGTGATCTTGTTTTTCTAACAAAAAAAAACCTCACCTCACCTAAGAACTGGAAATCAAAACCACTGGAATTACCCTCACAAGCACTGAATCACCCATCCCACAAAAACAAGTTGGTCAATTTCTAATGAGGTGTAGAGTGATGGTAGTTTTCAATTGACAGATGTGGAAGATATAGTAACATTGGATGTGTCAAATAAAATTGATCATCCACATAAATATATAGGGTTTGGAAATGTAAATATCCAAAAAGGAATATATCCCAATACAAAAATAGAAAATACAAACATACATCCAGGGTTTGCAAACATAAATCTATCTACGTGTGACTTCACTGCAGAAGGCCCCTGCAAACTCAAATTATTACTTCACTTTTTGAGAAGTGTCCACGTCCTCTCCACAACATTTTTATCCACCATGGAAGCTATTTATATACCTATACAAACTCCAATTCTTGAATTAACTAAAACCCCTCTCCTTTGGTCGGCTCTAAGCTCCAATGTTCCAATTAACTAAAACCCCCCTCCTCTGGTCGGCTACGGTTCCATTTCAAACCTCACTGGATCTAATACTACTCACATGCTCCAATATTGGTTAGGATGGAAACCCCAATTACACCTCCCTCTGCCCCATCAAATATTTAACACTACACCCACTCCCTTTGCACATATTGGTCAGGTCGGAAACCCAAAATACATCTCCCTATGTCCCATTGAATACTTACCACTGCACCCACTCCCTCTATGCCCATGGACTAGTTGTATATTACCTGAAACCCCAAACACACCTCCCTCTGTCCCGTTGAATATTTACCACTGCACCCATGCACTCTACGCACCCATGGACTAGTTGTATAATTACCTGAAGTGTGTTGTATTCTCCCACCTTCTCTGCTCCCTCAACAAATTATGAAGAGAAATGTATTCTCCAACCTTCTGTGCCCTCGTCAAATTATGAATGCGATCAATATAACCCTATTCTCCCACCACTTCAAAGAGTAGTTTGAATACATTAATTGTCAACATTTGTCATATATGTCGTGAAATGAGTGAAATGATAGAAGGAATTATTATAAAAGTAATATTATAATATTACAAAATATGATATATTTTTCATAACCATTGATAATTAATATATTTTTTAAATCATCCACATAGCTATAGTGTATATAAAGTTTTCAAATTATATTGTGTGACTAATATTTATTTAGTTGTTTTTACCTGACAATCAAATCAGTCATTTATTTAGTCGTTGTTATTTGTGTGAATAATTATTTAGATGTGTTTTTTTTCCCGATAATCAAATTAGTCATCTATTTAGTCATTTGTAACTGTGTTGCAAATAAATAGTAGAATTTAGTCATTTTTTCATGTCATGACTAAAAGTTTTAGTCGCGCAGTCATTTATTTTCCAAATTCTACTAGTTCCCTATTCATGAATATCATCAAAGAGAATGGTTCATTCAGGGATTACCACCTTTAACCCACATCCCATTGACACAACAAAGGATATCCACTCTATGAGAAGCATTGGAGAAATCCATGAATATTGAATCTATGCCAGGTTATCCAGGGAGATTGAGAGTTATGAGACCTCCTGAAGATGCCAGTATTATGCAACTATAGGGTCAGATCTCTGCATTGACTAAAAATATCCAAGATTTGACACTTCCTAAAGCGGGTCGAATGCAAGTTTGGTGCATAGGTTGTTGCAAAGAAGGTCACTTGGTGACCAAATGTCTGAGACTAAGAGGTGCAAGGCCCTCTAGTAATCCAATGACATCTCCACCAGTAGGACCATCGGGAGGATTTGTGCAAGTTGTTGCTACAACACCATTTCATGGGCATGTTCAATATCATGCCTTTTTCGAATAATCAGGGATTCGAGACTAATGAATATTGTGATATCTGTAGAAATTACAGGCATTCTCCACGATTGCCCCATGTTTCAAGTATTGAACAATAACTATTGATTATTTCTCATATATTGTGCATGGTGTATTTTGGTGTATTGGTGTAACTCTTATACTATTTTGCATTGCTCATTGGATATAATTGAATGTTTTAAGTATTGGTGTAACTCTTATACTATTTTTAATTGTTCATTGGTGTAACTCTTATACAAAAATTATATTACATTTGACCCATTAATGGATCAAAATATTGTATGTTACAAGTGCAATAATCTTGGTCACAAAGCATGAGATTGCACAGAGATGAAGGGAGATAATCGCATGCCAAATATCCCTATACCAACTACAACATGGAAAAGGAAAGAAATTCCACACAATGAAAACTTCTGAATAGCATTGTTGGCTAAAGAATGCAAAGAAGAAGATGAATGGTTCATAGACAATGGGTGTTCATCTCATATGATTGGAGATCAAAGAAAATTTGTCAGTTTGAAGAAAAAGGGTGGAAATGTTGCATTTGGAGATTACAAATCTACAAACATACTTGGAAAATGAACTGTAAATCTTGGAAGTGGAAATGTAAAAGCATGAAAAGTCCTATTGGTTGAAGACCTGAAGCATAATCTCCTTAGTGTCAGAAAAATATGTGATCAAGGATACACTCTTATGTTTGACTCCTGAAAATGTAAAATCAGATAAAATAACTCAGGAATATTGGTTGCAGCTGCAATAAGAAGACATAACAACATATGCATCCTAGACATGAAGAAGAGAGAGAAGACAAAAGCCACAAAAAAGGATTCAAAGGAAGAAAAAGTCCCAAAGACCAAAAATAATGATGAATTATTATTGAGTGCCACATGTCCAGGGGGAGCAACCCCCAAGAAGAAGGTCACCTTATGCCGTTGAACTCGAGGGGAGCAACCCCACTCTTTGCCATTGATGTCAAAGGGGGAGAGAAATTGGGATAATGATGACAGGGGGAGAATGAGTGTTTCCACCAATCACAAAGGGGGAGATTGTTGGAAGATTGGTTGTTGTCATTGATGTCAACCCTAGTCATTGGTTTTGGACTGCAAGATTGATGAAGGTATTTGGACATGAAGGACAATGCACATGTATATACAACAACTATGGATGGATAGTATACATCATGTTGTTTCATTTGGTAGGTGGAACGTCACGTGGATTCTCATGTTTGAGTATAAATGAATTTTTGAAGATGACAAAGTGAATTGAAGAAGCAAGTACAAGTCAGCCCTGAAGATAATTAAAGAAAAGAATTACAAAATAAGAAAGTGTTAGGTTGGCCCTAATGTTAAGAAGAAGTGACATAAAGGGTATAAATACATCTCATTAAACATTCATTTTTCAAAACACACAAGTTTTTTAATGAACAAAGAGATATAAGTCAAATTTCAAAGGCAATCTAAAGTAAAGAAAGTTGGATTTCAAGGGAGGATGGAGCCTTTTGGTGATGTGTTCTAAGGTATGTTATTTAAAAGTCATCTTACCATTTTTTCTATAATGTTTCTTATAGAATGACTGATATGGTTAAATTGGTATGGTATTGAGAAGACATATCTAGGTACTTGTGGTAAAAATTCCATCTCTTTACTCACTATACTTTTGGAGATACACTCTATGGAAGATAGGGTTTCTAACTAGTCTTGAAGCTAGTCATAAACATGTGTTTTGGGTAAAACAGTCATAACTTCTTCATAGAGAATCCAAATGAAGTGAGACCAATTGCATTGGAAATAGTACGGTCTATATTTTCCTGTATAAAAATTTTAGAATATGATGTTAAAAATTGAGCGTGGGGCATGATGTATAAGTTCGCTATCCTAAATAAACCAGAATTGAATAAGGTCTACCATTTTCTCTATAACTCCTTTTCTGGGAGGATTCAAGGAGTGAAACTTGGAGGCATTTCAGAGAATACATTGAGTAATATTATCTATAGGATCACAGTATTCCAATAATTTAATAATTGCAGAAGTTGAAGAAGTCTCAGGAATCATTATCAGGTTCTATGTGATGGTTGGATGATGGTGATAATTTAATGTAAATTTTTATTATATCTCATATATTTTTGGGTGGAAGGAAGGGGAAAGGATGGAGAGGTCAACCCTCTCTTGATATTGGATGATTGTATCTTCATTTTGGAGGTTTATCCCTCCCTTTATATTTGGAAGTTGTAGCTACCTTTGGAAGCCATTACTTCCCTTGAACAATAACTATTGATTATTTCTCATATATTGTGCATGGTGTATTGTGGTGTAACTCTTTTACTATTTTTCATTTCTCATTGGATATAATTGAATGGTTTAAGTATAAGTTGATTTATTTTTTAAATTGTACTTGATATTAATTCACCCCCCTCTCAGTATCAACAGTATTGTCATGGAACATATTACAATATATGAGAAAGCAAGTGATTCAAATGCTAAGGAAATTTTTTATCACCCAAACTATGAATTTTTTTATACATTGTACCCTGATTTATTTGTTGACCTTGACCCATAGAAAGTTAACTATGATTTCCATGTATTTGAAAATGTTGTATTAGTAGCATAGGAAATATATATAGGAAATTTTTAGTGGCATAGTCAACTGAGAGATTAGTATTTGGAATAGGAGTTGAAGGAGATGAAGTATTAGTCCTCATCAAACCCATGATCAATTAAGAGTTTGAGGAGATGAATTAGTCAATATACCATCCAGATCCAGTCTTCATGGAGGGGATAGAGACATTCTGGTTGGGAATTGAGAGAGCCTTTCACCATTAACCATAATCCTTCCATTCACCTTTCAACAAAATCATTTCACCTTTATAATTTCAACTTAATCCATTCACCTTTAGTCGTTACCCCCTCACCTCTCAAAAAACAACACCTCACCTCACCTAAGAAATGGAAATCAGAACCATCGGACTTACCCTCACAAGAACCAAATCACCCACCCCACGAAAACAATATGGTAAATTTCTAACGAGGTGCAGAGTAATGGTATTTTTCAATTGACAAATCTGGAAGATTATCTTGATTTACAAAACTAGGAAAAAAATGCCATTTAAATTATGTCAACAATATTTGCTCTATGAGATTCCTTAAAAATCTTATTGAAATGAATTTTTTTCACCTCAATCATATAAGAAAATCTATGATATTCCCCTCCCACCTCATTCTTAACACTTTAAATGGTATTTAATATTTTCATCATCTTTTCATAGTTGTGAGAAAATCAGGTATTTTCATCTCCCCGTGCTACCCAAGCTGCTCTAGTTTTTCGCCTCCATTTTGATTCTTCCTAGTCAAGAAACTCTTTTTTTCATGGCTCCAAAATATTTAGGTTACTTATCTCTTCTTCATTGAAAATTCCATTCATGTTAGGTTTGAAAATGTTAGAAATTTCTTCTTCCAGTATCCTTGATTTTGCATTTGGCCCACTCAACAAATTTGTTTAAGTGGGCCAAATCAAACTCTTATGGATCCTTGTGTTTGGATTTGGCCCACTCAACAAATTTTATTTTTAAAATTTTAAAATTGTCACTAAATTAAAATGCAAAAAATTCCTCCAACCGATCATCCATACCTTTCCATTCACTATCACGTAAATCCCTAAATTCAATATCCTCAGACCAATGAGATTTGAATTTAAAAGGGCTTGGGGGATTTTCATTTTGCCTCTCCCACTAGGAGAAATATGGGAACATGAACAAAAATATGCAACAATCCCCTTCGAACTAATATTCATCAAAATAAAATACTACGGTGTGAATCGTTTAAATGTATATCAACTTAGTAAACCAAATGAAATTTTTTACCATCCTTGCATGCAAAAAGGGGTTGTTGTGATATGCAACCCTGTTTTAATTTTTTCACTCATAAGACTTCTGGGTAGTTATGGAATCTATGTACTGCAATTCATCTTAATCACTAAGATATATTAGTACTTATTGTTAACTTAGAAATTCATCTTAGGATAAATTATATTTAGAAATCAGTTATAAACTAAAACCTCAACATTGAATTGGGCTTGTCAACTATTTTATGTAGAATAGGAAATATTTGTTATATGTGGCATGAAATATTGGAATTGGAAACCATATTATGTGTCATGTCGATCAAAATGGGAACAATAATATGCAACAAGAAATTGTTGAGGCCATAAATTCAAGGTTCATTATAGAGGGAAAAAAATCAAGCAGTTTTGACTTACTAAACTGCTTAGAAGAACTTGTTTTAGTATTGGGATCCTTATGTGGGACACTTTTTTAGTGAGATTTAAGACCCAAGTGCATATTTTCTCCTTTCATGTAAAATTTTGGTCTCATGTAATTATAAATTTTTTGAAATGATAGTACATAACCATTAAGGCCTTTATTTCATTGATCTTTAGTGTTACAACTATTTGCATATTTCCAGTGATGCATTGCAAACCTATTTGTGTGCATGTATCATATTATTAAATATTCAAGGAAAGGAAGATGGGGACACAATTTTTGAGAATCACTAGATTGATTAATCAAATTTCAAAGTACATTAGGGTAGAGAACATAGGGAATTTATTTTATCTCACGTATAAATAAGATATATAGAAAAAATAAAAATAAAGTAATTGTAATTTTATTAATAATGAATTATGACTAATAACAAATGAAGACAATGCATCATCCAACCATACAATTTGAAATTTAACTAGATCAATCCACACATCATATAATGATACATTCATACAATACCATCTAAAAATAGCTTGTGGCATGTCTTCTCCTTACAAGTGTTGCAATAGTCATTTAGAAACATTAAGCTCAAATGTGTTGCAATAGTTCTTTGGAATCATTGATGTCATTTTGAGTCTTTATAAGATAAGGTAAGGTAAGATAATTTTAGTAATGTCCAACGAATGACCATAAAAGTAGGTCAATGAGACTAAAACAATACATTCAATGTAGGTACGAAAAGTGGGAGTGCAAAAGCAACTCCCCTATTGATATTGAAAGAAGAGAGAGAAAGAACTAAGTGTCTAATATAAAAAAAAAAATCAATGTTTAACTACGAGACAATATAAATAATGTGCAAGTATAAGAAACATGATAGAAATTTAAGAGTCTCAACACTAAACAAAAGAGAGGATGTCAAGGATTTCTAGTGCTCATGTTGGCTAATAAGGGTGAGGCCTTCAAAGGCATACATAATCCTATGGAAGACATGGAATGGAATGATCATCCCTCCCTCAAATATTAACTTATTCATTACTCTCCATATAAAAATACATGCAATGTAGGCACAAAAATTGGGAGTGAAAAATCAATAACCCAATCAATATTGAAATAAGAGAGAGAGAAAACTAAGTGTCTATCAAAAAATTGAATGTTTAACTAAGAGAAGATATAAATAAGGTGCAAGTACAAGAAATATGCTATAAATTTAAGAGTCTCAACATTGAACAAAAGACAATATGTCAAGTCTTTCTAGTGCTCATGTTGGTTACTAAGGGTGAGGCCTTCAAAGTTATACATAATGGTGAAAGACTCTCTCAAGGGTAAGGGATTGAGAGATCCTTTCACCATTAACCAGAATCCCTCCATTCACCTTTCAAAAGAATCATTTCACCTTTAGAATTTCAACTTAAGCCATTTGCCTTTAGCCTTTAGCCCCTCACATCTCACAAAATCGTTGGTTGTGGAGCCTGATTATCTTCCTAATTTAGATGTTCCTTTTCAGCCATTCTTAGACCCCATTCCCTAATGGGGAATGTTGGGGGGATTTCCCCCCCACAACTGTCACCAGGGGGGTCTGGTGGGGGGGTGGCGACAATTTTTGTAGGTCCCCCCTAGCGGGGAATTCAGGGGCAACACCCCCGAAGAGAAATTTTGGGAAATTTTTCCTTGTAAAATATTGTAATTTCATAGTCAATATGGACCATTCATTATAAGGTCCTAGATATGATGGTAGAAGTTATTTAGAGTTTCTTCCCTAGAAGGAAACTCTCTATTATGAGGGAATTGTATTGTAGTTGTGTATTATCGTGAATATTGTATTCTAAGAGAGGAGATAGTGAGAGAAAGAAGAGGAAGTTACAACGAGTGTGTTGTAGGTTGTATCCCTTCATTTTTCTAGATAATAAAAAGGAAGGACCTAGCAATTTCTCTAGTGGACATATCACACACTGGGTGAACTGCATATATCTATGTCTCTATTGTATTATGTATCTTCTATGTTTTATTTCCGCATTTTTTTTATTTCTCTGTGATCCTATTTTTCTAACAAAAAAACACCTCACCTCACCTAAGAACTGGAAATCAAAACCACTGGAAATATTATCACAAGCATCGAATCACCCATCCCACAATAACAAGTTGGTCAATTTCTAATGAGGTGTAGAGTGATGGTAGTTTTCAATTAATAGATGTGGAAGATATAGTAACATTGGATCTGTCAAATAAAATTCATCATCCACATAAATATATAGGGGTTGCAAATGTAAATATCCAAAAAGGAATATATCCCAATACAAAAATAGAAAATACAAACATACATCTAGGTTTTGTAAACATAAATCTATTTACGTGTGACTTTGCTGCAGAAGGCCCCTGCAAACTCAAATTATTACTTCACCTTTTGAGAAGTCTCTACATCCTCTCCACAACATTTTTATCCACCATGGAAGCTACTTATATACCTATACAACCTCCAATTCTCGAATTAACTAAAACCCCTCCCCTCTGGTCGACTTTGAGCTCCAATGTTCCAATTAACTAAAACCCCCCTCCTCTGGTCGGCTACAGATCCAATTCAAACCTCACTGGATCCAATACTGCTCACAGGCTCTAATATTGGTCAGGATGGAAACCCCAATTACACCTCCCTCTACCCCATCAAATATTTAACACTACACCCACTCCCTTTGCGCAATATTGGTCAGGCTAGAAACCCAAAATACGCCTCCCTATGCCCCATTGAATACTTACCACTGCACCCACTCCCTCTGCACCCATGGACTAGTTGTATATTACCTTAAACCCCAAACACACCTCCCTCTGCCCCGTCGAATATTTACCACTGCACCCATGCACTCTACGCCCATGGACTAGTTGTATAATTACCTAAAGTGTGTTGTATTCTCCCACCGTCTATGCGCCCTCAACAAATTATGAAGAGAAATGTATTCTCCAACCTTCTGCGCCCTCGTCAAATTATGAATGCGATCAATATAACCCTATTCTCCCACCACTTCAAAGAGTAGTTTGAATACATTATTTGTCAACATTTGTCATGTATGTCGTGAAATGAGTGAAATGATAGAAATAATTATTATAAAAGTAATATTATATAATATTATAATATTATATAATATAATAATATTATAATATTACGAAATATGATATATTTTTCATAACCATTGATAATTAATATATTTTTCAAATCATCCACGTAGCTATAGTGTATATAAAGTTTGCAAAATATATTGTGTGACTAATATTTATTTAGTTGTGTTTACCTGACAATCAAATTAGTCATTTATTTAGTCGTTGTTATTTGTGTGAATAATTATTTACATGTTTTTTTTTCTCAACATTCAAATTAGTCATCTATTTAGTCATTTGTAACTGTGTTGCAAAAAAATAGTAGAATTTAGTCATTTTTTCATGCCGTGACTAAATTTTTTAGTCGCGTAGTCATTTATTTCCCAAATTCTACTAGTGCCCTATTCATGAATATCATCAAAGAGAATGGTTCAATCAGGGATTACCACCTTTAACCCACATCCCATTGACACTAAAAGGATATCCACTCTAGGAGAAGCATTGGAGAAATCCATGAATATTGAATCTATGCCAGGTTATCCGGGGAGATTGAGGGTTATGAGACCTCCTGAAGATGCCAGTATTATGCAACTACAGGGTCAGATCTCTGCATTGACTAAAAATATCCAAGAGTTGACCCTTCCTAAAGAGGGTCAACTGCAAGTTTGGTGCATAAGTTGTTGCACAGAAGGTCACTTGGTGACCAAATTTCTAAGACTAAGAGGTGCAAGGACCTCTAGTAATCCAATGAGATCTCCACCAGTAGGACCATCGGGAGGAGTTGTGCAAGTTGTTGCTACAACACCATTTCATGGGCATGTTCAATATCATGCCTTTTTGAATAATCAGGGAGTCGAGACTAATGAATATTGTGATATCTGTAGAAATTACGGGCATTCTATGTGATTGTCCCATTCTACAAAAATATACACCTACTATGAATACATTTTATTGTGATTTTTGTGGTTCCCGTGCTCTCACTACCAATCAATGTTTCGCTCTAGATGCACTTGCAAATATATTGGACCAATCTACATTCAAGGTGAATGAAGGACCTCAAGGATTTAGAGGAGGTCACAGAGGTGGAGGTGGATACAAAGGTGGATGTACTGTCGAAAGAGGGCCAATTCATTGTTACACTTACGATGAGCAAGGGAATCTTGTTAGAGATTGTCCACTTCCAAGAAGACCCTCATTTTCACATTGTAGCAATAATAATCATGCTACTGAATATTGTCCCGATCTTATTTCTAAATGGGAAGATCATGCCAGATGGAGAGGAGAAAATTTGATTAATTCTAAACTAATAAATGTATGTGAAGGGAGTGGATATGCTATTAATGTTATCAATAGGGGAGGAGAAAAGACTGGTGTTGATGCAGAGAATCATCATCACATCAAGATTCAAAAGGCTATGCCAAATAATTCTAAGTATGATCCTACATAGAAAAAATAATTCTTCAAAAATGAAATAGAGATGTTCAAATGGATGCCTGGTCCATCAACACCTAAAGTTGCAGAAACAAGTTTCAATTTAAATCCTCATCGGTCGAGGATTTCCCGAGAGTCATCTACTCAGTTGAAGTCTTCGGGTAAGTCTCATGAGAAATTTTTTATCTTCTGTTTCAGTTATTTTTTGATATATTAGATGATGAGAAACTTACTGAGAAGTTATGTAATATAATTAAAGTGGCCTTGGGAGCTAAAGGAAATCCAGAAGAGTTCATTGCTTCTAACCTCCCAGAAAGGAAAGAAAGTAGGGTACATAGAAGAAAGAGAAGGACTAGAAGAGAATTCAGATTGAATGCCCATATACATGACTATAAGATCAAGGATGTTATGTTACACTTGGGCTATAATGTCAACATCTTTCCAAAGAATACTTGGGAAGCAATGGGAAAACCCAAGTTAGTCTATTCTCCTATTCAGTTGAGGATGGTGAATCAATACTGCATTTTTCTAGTAGGAAGGATACATAATGTTGAGGTAGACTTGGTTGGTGTCAAAACAGTAGCTAATTTTGAGGTTATTGAAATAATGGGCGAGAAGGATCCATATCCATCTCTATTAGGAATTGACTAGGCTTATGAAAAATATGTTTCCATTTATATTAAAAAGGACAGTGTGAATTTTGAATATGATGGTATGAAGGTCACTCATCCTTTAGATCCTTATCAAGGCCCATGATATACTAAACTTGCAGATTCTAATATGGAGTCAAATGTCCTTGATCATCTATATAATATGAATGCAGGAAAATGAGTTGATTATATTAATTCCACCACAAATGGATTGGTAAGTTGGTGGAGTGTTCAGTCTATGGATGAGGATTCTAAAGTAACATTTAATAATTGGAAGCAAGGGAAGTATGAGAAATTTTCAATACATTTCATAACTATCACATCAATAAGGTAGATTAGGGCTGAAATAGGTGATTATCCAACCTATGGTAGGACTTATGATCTACACAGTTTTCTCATTGATATGGAGGGTAAGGTTGTGGAAGAACAAAGAATTTTAGCGCTTGACGTAGATTTGGTATCTTCCCCAACTAGATGGTGGAATACTCATAAAGTAACTCATTCTTCATAGGATGAGGTTAATCTTGCCATACAATACCGCTTCTTTCCTCCATTGCAAGACAACCATTCAAGTAAAGATAGGAAGATGAAGAGTCTGTTGGATTATTAAGAGGGGGAGTGAATTAATAATAGAGAAATTTAATCCCCTTTAACCATAAAATGCAAGTGTTATATCAACGTAGCATTATAATACATTAGTTTCAGAGTAAATAAACAATGAACAAATGAGAAATCATACAGATACACAGTACACGAGTGTTTTTATGTGGAAACCCAAAGAGGAAGAAAACCACAAAATGTTTTTTCTTATATGTATTTAAGAATTACATTCATTAGAAGCACCAACTTCCTTTTTTTTCCAGCTGCAACTGGAAGGAGGCTACAACCCCCTAGTTTCTTGGGCTACAACCTGATGGAAGCTCCAACTCCCCAATTCTCTGGCTACAATCAGAAGGAGGATAAAACCCCCTATGTTCTCCAGCTACAACCGGAAGGTGGCTACAACCACCTGTCTTTTCCCTATCCAACCACCCTATCATAGAAGTAGAATGATGGAACCATTGCCACACTATCACTGTGAGATATACTGTTGTAAATCTGTACAAATCAACCTGCACCAAACAACCTATAACAACTTGTACCAAACAACNACCTGTCTTTTCCCTATCCAACCACCCTATCATAGAAGTAGAATGATGGAACCATTGCCACACTATCACTGTGAGATATACTGTTGTAAATCTGTACAAATCAACCTGCACCAAACAACCTATAACAACTTGTACCAAACAACCTGTAATCAACCTGTACCATAAACAAGTGCATCAACCATGCACCAACTTGTACAATCAACGAGTGCATCAACCATGCACCAACCTATACCATCAACGAGTGCATTAACCATGCACCAAATATGTACCAATCATGCATCAAATACACATAAAATATGAATCATCAAGATGTACTAACATCATCAACTATACACCTCATGTATGTGCCAACTCATCAATTACTTGTCTCAACCATGTACCCAACATGTACCTCAACCAAAATCCCTCATCAATTTCATCATCCAAATCTGATTTGTAACTCTATAATAGACATGGTGTATATTATCACATACATGCAAACCTTCCTTAACTTTAACAACAAGAGACTAGCATTTTCATCAAACTTTACTTTAGTCTCACATGACTAATTTTGGATTAGTCAACAACCCTAACTTGAAATAATCATAACTATGTACCTACAATGAATAAAGATATGAAAATAGTACACAATGTTTTTCAGTGTCTTTTATGCAATTCCTCCAGGTTTCACTACTTGAAACCTCTCATAAAAGGAGTTATAGAAAAAATGGCATACCTTGTTGAATTCTGGCTTATTCTAGAGAGAGAAATTGTAGAGCGTGCCCTGCATGGAATATTTTTTGTATGGATATGAAAATGGTACAAATAATACTAAATATCGTACTTTAACTAATACATTTGGTCTTACTAAATTTGGATCTGTTATGAAGAAGTTATGACATTTTTACCTGAAACACATGTCTTAGACTAGTTTCAGGACTAGCCACAAACCCTATTTTCCACGGAGTGTAACTCCAAAAATACAACGGTCCACAAGATGAAATTTTTATCAAATCTACTTGGATATGTTTCCTCAATAGTCTCCATATTTCACAGTCTGAATAACATACCTTAGAAAGCATCATCAAAAGAATTTATCCTCCCTTGAATTTTGTCCTTCTTTACTTAACCTTCCCTTTGAAATTTGCCTTAGATATCCTTTGGTTACCTCAGTCATGTATATATATATTCAATATGCTCAAGTGTTATTAAAATGAGAGACCCTTGCATATTATTTATACTTTTATGTAGCTTCCTCAAGGGGTTACCTTCTAATCATCTTAAACCACTTTCCTTATTTTAGGGCTAACCCACTTCTAACCACTTGTCCACTTAGTAATTTATCCATTAACTTTATTATTTAAATAATTTATTTTGTATCCACTTTGACTTATAGTACACTCATCACTTCA
>SNQJ01S0041939.1:176940-200907 GCA_010110895.2 Picea sitchensis
GAGCATTTTTATCCTGCATCTGATAAATCTCTCCCCTTTTTCATCAATGGAAAAGGCATATTTCCATCCAGGGCTTCTCCCCCTAACTGAATTGTCCTTGGGAATAATCCCCCTGACTAAACTCTTCCTCAAACTAATATCCCAACCTAAATTGTCCTCTTTATGGTGCTTCCTTGTTTAAATATAAGACATATAAGATAAGCATTCAAAAGCATTCATTTTGGAGTATAAATTACTCCGAGTCTCTGGTGAATATACTCAAAGGATTCTCGTGAAAGCGGTTTTGTAAAGATGTTTGCCACTTGTTCTTTTGTTCTCACATATTCAACTATGATGTTCTTCTCTACAACTTGTTCTCGTAGAAAGTAATACTTGATTGAAATATGCTTTTTCTTGGAGTGCATCACCGAATTCTTTGAGATATTGATGGTGCTTGTATTATCACAATATATTGGAATGGACTCATCATACTCAACCTGTATATCTGTCAGAGTTTGTTTCATCCATAGAACCTATGTACAACATCATGTTGCTTCAATATACTCTTCTTCAGTTGTAGATAAAGATATTGATGATTGTTTCTTGCTTAGACATGATACTAAACACTCACCCAGGTAGAACACTGCTCCACTTGTGCTTCATCAGTTATCAATGCAACATGTCCAATCTGCATATGTGTAGGAAAAAAGTGATAGATCCTTTCCCTTTGGATATGATAATCCAAACTCTTATGTTCCTTTGAGATATCTTAAAATCCTCTTCACCGCTAAGACATGTGTTTCTTTTGGTGCTGCTTGAAATTGTGCCACCTATCCAAATGCCTGCATTACATCTATTATGGATGATGTCACATATAGTAAGCTACCAATCATTGACCTGTATTTCCTCTATTCTGTATACTTAGAATCATCATCTTTTCTCAACTTGCAACTGGTTTGCATAGGAGTGGTAATTGGTTTGCAATCTTCCATTCTGAACATCTTTAGCATTTCTCTGATATACTTAGTTTGAGAAAAACAAAAATTCCTTGGTTGCTTTGATGTATCTGAAGACCCAGAAAGAAGGATAGTTCTCCAATTAATGACATTTCAAATTCATTATGCATATCCTTTGCAAATTTCTGGCTTAACCTGACATCATTACTTCCAAAAATAATATCATCAATATAAACTTCAATTAATAAAATACCATATTGAGTTACCTTGATGTAGATGTTTTTGTCTGCACTTACTTTTTTGAACCTTGCCTATTGTAGATATTTATCTAGTCTAGATTACCATGCTCTAGGAACCAGTTGTTCAATGAAGAATTCTTCTTCAAGTTCCCCATTCAGAAAATTTGATTTCACGTCCATATCTGTCCATACTGTTCAAGACTCTGCTACACAACTATCCATAATTTTGACTCATATGTCATTGTACTATCATGAAGTACTACTACAACTGATTAATCTATCATATTGTACTTTTTCTAATTGAATGCACTGAATCTGTCTACTCAAATTTCACAAGATGCTCAAAGGATGGTTCTCTAGTCTATCTTAGCTACCACATAGACCCCCTGTCTATTATTCATATTATCTAGGAGTCTCTAAGTCGGATGGCTCAAAACAATTCCTTCTCTGAAGTGTATTCATCATAATCTTCATTAGTAAATTTATCATCTCTCTGAGCTCTGACTTCTTTATTTATGTATGTGGATTCATATTTCACTACAATGCCTGAAAGTAAAATCTCTTGAACCTGTTCCTTATTTACATGTCCTTCTTTTCTTTCAGTTATTTTCCAAACCTTTCTGTATCTGACATATTTATTTTTCTCTATATAATTTTCTTCATCTTGTTTTATTGCTAATCTTGCGATCTCTAGGACCTGTTCTTTGTTCACCTGTTCTTCGTGTTTTCTTATTCGTACTTTCTTATATCTGATATCAATGTTCTCTTTCATGGAAGTATCAATCATGACTCTACAATCACTAGCTATGTGTCCATAGTTATGACATTTGTAACATTCAATGTTATGTGGGGCATGTTATCACACTAAATTGCCTTGGGTTTTTAGTTTGCTTTTATCCTTTTTTAAGCCTTAGACTTTAAATTTTTTAAGTTTCATCCCTTTAAATTTTATGTTTGGTAGGACCCCTTAGATGAATAAAGTTTCGGGTCATATCTCTAGTTTGATCCTCAAATTGATTTTTGGACTTAAAACCTTTTTAGTTTATGACTTAAATTCTGGACCCCTTCATGATTTGTCACTAGGATCGATCCCTCCCCTCCCATGACTAGATCGATGTGACACACCATTTTCCTCACTCATGACCTCGTGGTCATGCCTTGTTTTCCTTGTTTACTTGTCCAATCATTTTTTAAAATTGGAGCGTTTCCCACTCATCAGGCGGCTTCGTAGCACCTTTCCCGTTCATCATGATTTCCACCACGACTTATGATTACCACGACCGATGTCATGTTCCTTGTTTTCAGTGCTAGGAGTTGGTTAAATATACCTCCATGATCTCGTATTTACGAGCCTTGATAATGGTTTATGATTTGAAAATTCAAGAATGTTGCGCTGCTCAAACTCATAGTTTTGACCAGGCAACAACGGTGCGACCAAATTTGATGCTAAGGTAGATTTGAGGGTTGAAATGTTCGTGACTTCATCCTGATATTTTGTTGAAGCTTCAAATAGGTGTCTACTCCACAGGTATCCCGTGTTTCCTCCTCTGCACATTAGTTTTCACAAAGAATTAGTGCTCAAAGTTTGGTTTATCAAGCTTGCACAGTTGTAAGGGAATCATCTTCGCATCATATCCTTGTCTCCTCCCTTTTCAAACATGTGAACTTCATTTTCTTGTATCAAAGTCTGATTACATCTGATCTCCATAGATACTAAGGTTGCAAGCATATAAACAGTCTATCCTTTGCATACATGTCGCACTACCTAGAGGCGTTGTGTTTCCCATGCTTCCTTTCATTTTTGAGTTAAGCGTTTTTACCCAGCTACAAAGGGCCAATTGCAGATTACCCCCTCATTGTCCAAACTCTCAATACCTGTACAAATCTAAGGGTGGGATTCCCATAGTCAAAACTTGTCTTACTAGCACCAATCTATTTTAAAAGCTCAACCTTGTACATTTGAAGCTCAATTTTAAGTCTTCTTGGTTATTACTACCCCATAAGCCTTAAGAAGCTCTCATTCTAAGCCATGGAGACTCCTCCATTGAAGAAGAGACACAAAGGGGGCAAGGTGGTTAGGACAGACCCAGTGGATATGCATCTTTTTTATATAGAGCCCATGGCAAGAGAGGTCTTTCAAAAAGTGGGATGCCTCTCTTTCTGCCAAAATATGCAAAGAGGCCATCCAGAGGTGACAAGACAGTTTGCATTAAATTTTGATGGCAAGAGAACCAAGGTTGGGGATTTGGAATTTGAGGTGACTGAATCCTCTATCTCAGCTGCAACAGGAATCCCTACTATAGGTGAAAAGTGGTTCAAAGCCATGTCTTTGAGTTCATCCTATGCCAACAATCTCCTTAAACCTGAACATCAAGCCAATGATTTATCTAAAGGTGTGCCAAGGAATCAATTGATTGAACAGTTTGACAGGATATTGAAGATCATCCAGAGATATTTTACATGTGAAGGGAGATTTAACACATTGTACTAGTACCATATAAGGCTTTTGTTGCATTTTATTGTTAAAGTTGAAATGAATATTACCTATTATTTGTTAAGGATCATAGGTAAGATTTCAGACAGGATTCAATCCAAGTCTAAGGATGTGGATACGAGCTTTTTCCACTCTAGATTGACCAGAATGCTAGTATCTGAGGAATTGGGTAAGAAAGAGATTTCATGGGAACATTTTATTGTCGCTTCTCACTTCAATTTGGATCTAGCATCTACTCCTCAATCACAGAATGCAATTCCTTTATCACCCACCAGTGTTGTTAAAGCAGGGACCAGTAGGAAGAGAAAGGGCAGATCCCATGTTCAAGTTTTAGAGGTCAGTAAGCAGGTCACAGGAGCTAAGGAGGAAGCTTGTCCTTCCCCACAAAGATATTTTTCAACACCTCCTCCACCAAGGTTATAAGAGGTTCCTTCTTCTACCAAAACTACATCGAAGAAATGGAAGAAGTTGCACTTCCCCTCTTGATGCAGACCCCCCTTGCCCTTGGGTCGAGATCCGCACAGGATCATTCTTTTTCTGAATCTGCAAAACTGAAGTAGTTCTTTTGGCCCTCAATGGAACCCCATGAATTCGATCCACGGGTCCTTCACGAAAACTCCACTGGCACAAGAAATGCACCAGGCGTGAGTCTTCACCTGTACACGACCACCAGATATGACTGCGACCTTTTCCGGAAAGGGATTTCGAGTTTCGCGACTTCGAGAATCCTAAAGTTGTGAGTCTCTTGACTCTTCAATCCCCAAAACCCGAAATGCCAAAATGTCAAAATCTCCTTTCGGTTCTATGTGTCTGCATCCTCCGTGACCACATCCCTTCTCCAAATACACGTCGCGTTTCACGACTTCGGGGTTTTCAACACCAATATCCCCAACTCCTTGTCATCAAAAGTACCGAAAAGACAAACCCCGAAATGCCGAAATGTATGACCATAGCCCCACTCCAAAGATACATCGTGTTTCACAACTTCGAGGGTTTCAACACCAAGATCCCCAACTCCTTGTCATCAGAAGTACCGAAAATTCGAACCCCGAAATGTCAAAATTCCACTCCTGTGGGAGATGAATAGCTGTGAGCCTCCCCTGATCTGATGACTTACGTTCTTTCAGGATTTTGTGGGTCAAGAGTCTCGACTCTTGCCCTTTGTATCTCCTGGTAGCCGAAATGCCAAAATGCCAAAATATCTCTACTGAGAGATCAACAGTCCATGTCCCTCTTGGACCAATGACTACGATCCAACTGGATCAACGGCCCACATCCTTTCGGTAATTTTCCCGAAACCTGGACCGCTTGCCACGTGTCCTCCTTGTGGACAGTCACGATGCTTTCAGGATTTCATGAGTCCTCACCTTTGCATATACGAGGGTTAAAACTCGTGCACCTTCTCCTGGATCCGATGACTATCAGTCTATGTGCCCAGATCTGACAGCCCAGATCTCTTTCTCCTACGCGCTCTCCTCCTATTGCCTAGACATAGATTCAATCATCCAAATCTCATCCTCTACCTAATCCAATGGTAGCTATGCTCCCTCCTAAGTTTGCGCTTCTTCCTTCCCCTTGGAAGATTTCCAAAGTTTCAAAGGCCTCGACCTTTTCTTTTACTGCGAAGCCTGTATCCTCGACTCCCGCCTGTATTCTAAGGATGTTGTACCTCCTGAGCTTTGTCAATTTGTGAAACCTCAAAGGGTTCCTCGACTTCCTACTCCTCTCGACTATTTCTCTATGCTCAAAGGCGTTGTTCCTCCTGATCTTGGGAACTTGAGACAAGTTCACTCCGAGCACACTCCTTATGTTATTCCTTCTGAGCTTAAGAACTTCAGACAAGTTCTTATTCACACACTCCTTGTGCTGCTGAATTTTTCGGATAACTCAATTCAAAGTATTTCTTGCAAATAAATGCTTCACACCCTCCTGGCATTCTTCTGCTCGATGCACACCTCGCAGAGCCTCTACACACAATTGTGCTATCCATCCTGAGCTTTTCTATGGCTCTGATCTCAAAGTGCCTTTGTCCCTTTCTCTCCTTGAAGGGATATAATCACCCTCTGGCAACTTATGCTCAAGCACTCCTTGCTGAGCCTGCAGGGTATTCAGTAACCATGTAAGTGCCTTCTCCTTGACACTTCCCTTTCCTTAGAAATCAAAATAGAGTTCCCTGGTGCACTCTATGCACTCGCTCAATGCCCTCTTGCCAGATCTCTATAGAACCTTCAGTAGTTCTATCTTCCTTGAACTCAAAATAGAGTTCCTCCTGTGTACTCTATGCACATGCTCAATGCCCTCCTGGCAGAGCTTCTACAAAACCCTTAGTGATTCTATTTTCTCTGTGCCTTTCTCTACACAGTCTTCACCTCCAAGGTGTTCATCAACCTTGAGGCTTCCTCCTGAGTCCAAGACTTCCTCTGGTGTGCCCTCTTGGCATGTCTTTGTCTGAAATTCTGCAGAATTCAGAAGTGCACTCGTTGCACTAGCTTACAAAACCCACAACGTTCTGTCATGCAACCTCTTGTATGAAACCACAAATAACCCAAACCTGAAATCAAAGAACTCTAAACAGATAGTGAAAGCTACCTATCCCTACAAATTCACATCTAACATATATCTACATCATATCATCAACACATAAAGACATTCATCAACATACACAGAATAACATGTAGGAAAAACTGCTCTGATTGTATTTATATGAAATGCCTCTTTACAATGTGTTCAAGCTCGGACTGCAACAGAGTCTCGGCTCTTCTCTTATCCCTATTCTCTCTATTCTTCTCTTCTTCTCTATAGACTTTACTAACTAACTCCTACGGATACAAAGGATCTTTTTACAAAATGGGTCTCCTCAAGCTCTTCCCTCCATCTTCACCAACTCTCATTAATTTACAATGAATTACATTGAATGGTTTTCTAGTCTGAATCGGATCTAGATCCCAACTTTACAACTATTTAAGACAACCTTTATCTAAAGCATGTGCACATGCATGGATTTTGGCTCTTCAGCCTTACAACATATAATACAATTTCAAAATTTGAAATTTGAAAGTGAGAGGGTTGCACCTCTCCTCTCCATTGAACACGTGCTTCGATGTGCTGGCTGGCTGGCATGTAGCTAGCTTGGAGAGATGCTCCTGCATCATACTCCTCTGCTATGAAAAATTCATGAGTTCCTGCTCATGAGCTTCCCAGCACCGTCGTTGAAATCCACCTAGATCCCAAATAGTTTTTTAGAGTTGTCCATCCGCTCCATCGCTTCACTGTTGTTGTTTCCTATGTTGCCCTGCTACTATGGCAGGTTCTCCTTTGCTCAGCTTCCCTTTGCTGACCGCTTCTGCTGATTGGATCATCAACCTTTTGATCTCCTCAATTATCTCATCCAGCTGCTCCCATGGCTGGCTCTCCTTTTGCAGCCTGCTCCACTGCACTTCTTCCCTACAAATGGGTAGATCAACTAGATCTCCCATGCCATCTTCTTCCTCTCTTGTGGCATTGATTTGTCACTCTACTGAAAAATTCAGCTCTGCAGTCTTGTCCTTCTGACTAACCTGTTGTTCATTCACCTTCTCTGACAGACTTGCTTCTGCCATTTCTTCTGCTGGTTCAGCTCCAGCTTCCTCCAGCTGCTCCTCAGACTAGAATTTTCCTTCATCTGTTGTTGCATGCCTCAGCATTACAATCATCATCATATGTTCATCTCCTTGGCTGAAAATTCTGAGCGATTCCTCGGAATGCTCCTCTGCTAACATCTGCATGACTGTCTCTTCGTGGCAATCACCTACTGGTTTTGGATGGCTCAACCAATCCTCCAGCATCTCCAACTCCATCTCCCATGGAGTGAGCATCTTATATGCATGCTCTTCTTCTGTTGGGGAAGATTTTGATGTCTTCTCTGGTTCTTCTTTCTCCCTAACAATCACAACTGGTTGTCCTTCTACTGTTGTTGCATCGACAACATAATTTTTTGCCTCAGCTAGGTGATGTGACAGGAATACCTCTATTCCCCCAATCATCATAATGCTCTTATAATATTCCTTCTCTATCAGTTGTCCTTGCTGATAAGAACTCACCTCTGAGTTCATATTCTCTGTAAGCTCCTCTGGATGATCCAAACTCATTCCTGAGTTCATTAGACTTTCAGACAGTATCATCTGCTCTCCCTTGCCCACCTGGCAATATGAATTTTCTCCTCTTCCTATGCCCACCTGGCAGTATTTGAGATCCTCGAGTGATCCCATCTCATTGCCTTCCTGGAAACCTAAATTTTCTATTCTGCCCTCCTGGAAGTCTTTGAGATCATCCTGTGACCTCTTCTTATTTCCCCCCCTGGCAAATTGAAAGTCCACTTCTGCCCACCTAGCTGTTTATGAGATCCTTTGTTAATCTCATACTATTGCCCACCTGGTAATATGAATTTCCAATGTTGTCCTCCTGACAGTCTATGAGATCCTCCAACGGTCTCATCTCATTGCCCACCTAGCAATTGGAAAATTCATCTCTGCTCTCCTAGCAGTTCATGAGATCTGTAACCGATCTCCCTTCCTCATCACTGAGATTCTTCCCAGTCTCTAGTTCACACATATGAACCACTTCCCCTACGTCTCTGAGGCTTTCCACATACCTCATCCATCCTCTCAATAGTCTTTGCTGCCTTCTGGCCAACAATTTCTTGACTAGCCACTATGATTTCCTCCTCATGGGCCATTCATATACCCAATGCGACTTTGCGTCATGCTGCATCCGCAGTGCAAGCTCGTCCATTCTCGCCCTTATATCAGGGAGTTCCTTATCCATCTCGTATTTTCTTTGTTGCTGGTAGTTCTTCTTTCCACCATGTCCATGGCCTTCAGTAGCCATCTTCCTGTTCTTGTCTGCCCTCCTGACAGACTTGTTGTTGTCACTCTGCAACTATGAGTGCTTCCAGCCTTTCCTTCAGTCCTCTTGACTGCCTATTGATTGATGCATATCTGCAAACAATCACCACAGAGATTCAACACTTTGTCTTCTTCTTCTTCTGTCTGTAAGAAAATCTCGACACTCCCTGCCTTTGTTGCCTACATAAGTCAAATCCTGCTCTGATACCACACTAACGTAGACCCCCCTTACCCTCGGGCCAAGATCTGCATAGGATCGTTCTTTTCTAAATCCACAGAACTGAAATGGTTCTTTCATCCCTCACTGGAACCCCATGAATTCGATCCACAGGTCCTTCATGAAAACTCCACCGTCACAAGAAATGCACCAGGTGTGATTCTTCGCCTGTACACGACCACCAGATATGACCGCGACCTTTTCTGGTAAGGGATTTCAGGTTTCACGACTTCGGGAATCCTGAAGTCGCGAGTCTCTTGACTCTTCAATCCCCAAAACCCAAAATACCAAAATGTCGAAATCTCCTTTCGGTTCTATGTGGTTGCATCCTCTGTGACCACAACCCTTCTCCAAATACACGTCGCGTTTCGCGACTTCGGGATTTTCAACACCAAGATCCCCGGCTCCTCGTCATCATAAGTACCGAAAAGCCGAACCCTGAAATGCCGAAATGTGTGACCGCAACCCCACTCCAAAGATGCATCGTGTTTCGCGACTTCGGGGGTTTCAACACCAAGATCCCCGACTCCTTGTCATCAGAAGTACTGAAAATCCAAACCCCGAAATGCCGAAATTCCACTCCTGTGGGAGATCAACGGTTGTGAGCCTCCCCTAATCCGATGGCTTACGTTCTTTCAGGATTTTGTGGGTCAAGAGTCCCGACTCTTTCCCTTTGTATCTCTCGGTATCCGAAATGCCGAAATGCCAAAATATATTTGCTAAGAGATCAACGGTCCATGTCCCTCTTGGACCAATGGCTATGATCCAACTGGATCGATGGCCCACATCCTTTTAGGAATTTTCCTGAAACCTGGACTTCTTTCCACGTGTCCTCCTTGTGGATGGTCACAATGCTTTCAGGATTTCGTGAGNGGCTTACGTTATTTCAGGATTTTGTGGGTCAAGAGTCCCGACTCTTTCCCTTTGTATCTCTCGGTATCCGAAATGCCGAAATGCCAAAATATATTTGCTAAGAGATAAACGGTCCATGTCCCTCTTGGACCAATGGCTATGATCCAACTGGATCGATGGCCCACATCCTTTTAGGAATTTTCCTGAAACCTGGACTTCTTTCCACGTGTCCTCCTTGTGGATGGTCACAATGCTTTCAGGATTTCGTGAGTCCTCACCTTTACATATACTAGGGTTAAACCTCTTGCACCTTCTCCTAGATCCAATGGCTATCGGTCCGTGTGCCCAGATCTAACGACCCAGATCTCTTTCTCCTATGTGCTCTCCTCCTGCTACCTAGAAGTAGATTCAATGGTCCAGATCTCGTCCTCTACTTGATCCAACGGTATCTATGTTCCCTCCTGAGCTTGCGCTTCTTCCTTCCCCTTGTAATATTTCCAAAGTTTGAAAGGCCTTAGCCTTTTCTTTTGCTGCGAAGCCTATATCCTGTCTCCCACCTCTATTCTAAGGATGTTGTCCCTCCTGAGCTTTGTCGATTTGTGAAACCTCAGAGGGTTCCTCGACTTCCTGCTCCTCTTGACTATTTCTCTATGAGAAAAGGCATTGTTCCTCTTGAGCTTGGGAACTTGAGACAAGTTCACTCCGAGTATTATTCCTTCTAAGCTTAAGAACTTCAGAAAAGTTCTTATTCGCACACTCCTTGTGCTGCTGAGTTTTTCGGATAACTCAATTCGAAGTATTTTTTGCAAATAAATGCTTCACACCCTCCTGGCATTCTTTTGCTCGATACACACCTTGCAGAGCCTCTGCACACAACTGTGCTATCCATCCTGAGCTTGTCTTTGGCTCTGATCTCAGAGTACCTCTGTCCCTTTCTCTCTTTGAAGGGATATAAGTGCCCTCTGGCAAATTATGCTCAAGCACTCCTTGCTGAGCCTGCAGGGTATTCAGTAACCCTGTAAGTGCCTTCTCCTTGACACTTACCTTTCCTTAGAACTCAAAATAGAGTTCCCTAGTGCACTCTATGCCTTCGCTCAATGCCCTCTTGGCAGAGCTCTACATAACCTTCAGTAGTTCTGTCTTCCTTGAACTCGAAATAGAGTTCCTCTTGTGCACTCTATGCACGCGCTTAATGCCCTCCTGGCAGAGCTTCTACAAAACCCTCAGTGATTATGTTTTCTCTGTGCCTTTCTCTACACAGTCTTCACCTCCAAGGTGTTCAACAACCTTGAGGCTTCCTCCTGAGTCTACGACTTCCTCTAGTGCACCCTCCTGGAACGTCTTTGTCTGAACTTGTTTATTTTAAAAGGATACATACATCCTTGGCATGTTTCCTCCCATGTATTCCATTGTTTCATCATCCTAAATATTGTGGATAGTCCTCATTCTTTCTCCTTTGTGAGGGCAGTCCCTATATAAGTGATTTTCCTCACACCACCACAATTATACAGGTTTCTTCCTTGGTCTTTTTCCAAATGAATATGTAGTCTTCTATTCATTTTGGGTTGACTGAACTTGCTTATTTTCATGGTATTTTTTCTTGAAAAAGGGTGTCTTAAAACCTTTATGCCTTTGATCCCTTTTACCCTTCATCTTGTCATTCCATGTTTTTTGGAAAATTGGCCTTCCTCTTCTCTTCTCATAAATATGTTTTTCTCTCCTTATGGATTCCTCCAAAGTCTTGGGTTATCATATTGTATATTGACACTATAGAAAGAGCGTAACCCACTTAGAAACCTCTGAATTTTGACCTTCTCATCCTTTATGAAGTCAACATACTTTATCAATTCAAAGAACCTCTTCTCATATTCCCCCATTGTCATGCTTACCAACTTGCGTTGAAAGAACTCTTTCGTCTTCCTTTCATAATAATGCTTGGAAAAATATTTCTCTTGGAAATATTCTTTGAACTGCCTCCATGAGATCCTCTTCTCATCAAGGTGTTTGGATTGCTTAAGTTGATCCCACCACATTGTTTCCTTTCCTTGCTAGTGGTAGGTGGAAATTTTGGCTTCTACCAAGGAGGGGTAATCATGCAGCTAGAAATTCTAGCTTCTACCAAGGAGGGGTAATCATCCAGCTAGAAATATTTCTTCATTTGCAATAGTCAGGCCTCGGCCTAAGACTCTTATCCTTTCTTGTCCTCACCATTGAAATTTTGTGGCTTAATTTTCTTGATTTCATCTTGCAATATGTCTGCCTTGGGCCTTCTTCTTTGCCTCCTAATAAGAGACACACTTGGGTTTCTCCCTGGCTCTAAAATTGCATGAGTTCTTCTTTTGGATTTCCTTGGAGAATGATGGTTCCTTCTCATGCTTCTTGATTTTCTATCATTCCCATTATTATCCTTTCTTCTATGAGATCTAGACATTGTCACTTGTCTAGTACTAGTTGTTTGCTTGGTACCAGAGTCCTTGTTAACTTGCTTATGCAACATATTCAAAATTTTAAGTATCTCTTCATAATCCTTCATGAAGATCTTTTCATTATTTTCCCTATATCTCTTCACTTCTCTGCTTGTTGAAGCTTCTCATAGTTACGGGGTCCTTCTTGTCTCTTCTTCCATTAGTCATTGTCTCGGCATTTCCCATGCTAACATACGAACCTCTAAATTCCTCTTTGTATTTGTGTAGGATCTCGGGGGCATCTTCCATAGTTATGTAGTTCATATAGGAACCAAAATTCCTTTATGAACCTCTAAATTATGTATAAAATGTGCATGCAAACAATTTTATATTAGATAAAAATAAATACATACAAAATTTTGGAAAAGAATGCTTAAAATTGTCTTCCCTTTAATTCCATCAATCCTCTTAGTTTGAGTTGATTGCAAAGTTTGATGCTCAAATTAATTATTGGCATTAATATATGGATTCTCCTCCTTGAGACCTTCCATCAATTATTCATTTCCATATTCTATAAGTTTCAAGCATAAAGTTATGGTCCTTAGAAGTTTGACTTTTCCCAATTTATCCATATATGTTACACGTGTCTTCTTTCTCTTCCTACATTTTCATATCAAAATTATAAATATGGCTCCATGGTTGTCTTCTATGGTTCATAATATTTCCATAGATTGTGCATGTGCCCCAAACATACTTTTGATCAAGGAGCTATTCCCTCTGCAAGTAAATCGATGCCAAAATTTTCCTTTAACTATTTAGGTTGTAACTTTCTCATACAAGCTTCATTTTTCGCTTGGAGTAGATCATTGGATATCTCTCTCAGAGTTCTTTTATCTGAGATATAGAGATAACATGTACGTTGGTACACTTTGCCAAAGCATCATTTATGGCCTCAAAATGCATTATGAAGTTTATGACCTTCAAAACCTCAAAATTCATACAGGATTTTATTGTTTTACTGTTATAAAATCCTTTAAATCTAATTCGTCAATATCAAATATGGTGAAATCTGAGCCATTGATTCCTTAATCCTTTCCCAAAACCCGTGGATCAATTTCCACTATTGATCGACCCTAATGCCCAACAACCAGCCATCGTACATTGGTCATTTCTCTTGGAAACCACTTCCAACACATCTCTAAACCAACTGACCCAATTGTCGACCATCAACAATATTCATTGGTGGATGAAACACTCTATCCATTCGGTCGACCCAACCATCGATTAGTCGGTCATTTCTTGATTTGGCATGACGCGACACATGGATGCTAACGTGCCATGACATGTAGACTTCAAAAATCGTATTCTCATTGATGTGGAATGACACATGGATGTTGACATGGTATGCCACATCATCACCCTCATTTCTTCATAAACCATCGACCATCGACCGTTTCTCTTGGATGGGCGAACGCCTGTAATTTTTGACACCGCCATTGGCCGGTGACCATCAATGGCTTTGGTTAGCGACTAAAACCTTCATCAATCGATCGACTTGACCATTGGTCATGACCATTGTAAGCTTCATTGGCAGCCAAACGCCGTCAATCCGGTAACCTGACCGCCGGTCATCGGCGATTTCCTTTGGCCAATTGCAACACTTAGAGAATTTTCTACTAAAATCCCGATGAATTTGGACCATCGATCTCGAGCCAAGATGATATTGTTGATCGAATCTATTTTTCCAACCTTCAAAAACGGATTCAAACCATTGATCTACTCCACTTTGTAAAGATCTGAATTCAATCCTAGTCGTTGATTGGACCCAACCTCCCAATGGTCGAAAATGAATCTAGACGGTTGATTTGATCCATTTTCAAAAATCAAAATGAATCTCGATCATCGTTTGATATATTTTCCAAATGGCAAAAAACGAATCCTAGTCATTGATGTGCTAGACCTTGGCAACCTCCAAAATCCTTGTAAATTTTTATATTTATCAAAAATGAACCCAGGTCGTTGATTTTGAGATCGAACATGATATCAGTCGTTGATTCTTCAAACTTTTCCCAATGCTACAATGACCATTAAAATTTTAATTTCGACCCTTGACGTTGAATTTAATTATGCAAATCTACAGATTCACACCCCAGATCATCTCTTTAACTGATTTGAGGCATTTAAACTCAAAATTTTCCCACAAATTTGGGGATTTCGCTCTAATTTCTTTGTTTTCCCCAAATTCTCACAAACCAAAGTCTGTAACAGTGAATTTCACGATTCTCTCTAGTTTTGGCCCATACAAGCTTGGTGATTGAACGGAAGATATGATACCATATTGTAATGTCCACAGCTAGGCCCGAGGGACATTACGGTGTGGAAAAACTCATAAAAACTTAAAATTATGTTGACTAATTTCTTGTAGCTTATTAGCTACAAATTACATATAGATTTGACCATTGTTTGTTACCATTAAATTGATGCATCTACAACATTCTAAAATAGGCGAGAAATACAACTAATAACTCATTTGCGGTGGCATAGAATCATCCTCATACACAAGAAGTTCATGTAATTAAACGCATTAAATAACGCCTTGTAATGATAAAACCACTTATCTTTCAAATCGGTTATTGCAACTAGCTAATTGGGATGGATGTTCCACTCAACCATAGACTTATTTTTGTATCTCCACAACATTTCACCCCCGAGATGGGGTAGAAATCCACAAAGGGTGGTCTCTCACTGCCACTCACAGCTCAGAAATCCCACAGCCCACTGGTATTCTCCTGCAATTATCCCAATTTTCCACCGGTTTTCTTCCTCTCCAACTTTAATAGAACCCGAAGGAATGTACCCTTCATTGTCATTCCCTCGAATTTGACCCATTCATTTATGGGGATCTCTCTAGCACATGTAATTAGGAATCTCTCCACTTTGAAAGGACTCATTGCTAGGAAAACTACCAATAAACACTTGTTTTAGTGAAACTCATGGGAGTTGATTATTTAGGATTAGAAACACGGCTCTTAGGTCCTTGACTCCAAATCACGCTCGAATTATCCCTCCATGGCTACTCCAGCTCCAATATCTTCTTTTCTTTCTCTATTTTTTATTCATGCAAAAGCAGTTGTCTCAAGCTGTTGTAGCGCCATATAATTTCCCTCTCTTTGGTTAGCACCTTGACTCACACACTTCCCCAATATGGTTCACTTTCATTGTGCTCCCAATAAATATGGGATGTGACTTCTCAAATCCACCCTCTTATGCATTCAATGATTGGCTTTGAAATCTCAATCCCAGAAATATATATATATATATATATATAGCGCGTTATGTAGCTGTGGCAGCAATGGGATGGTGCTTGGGGCATGGATGGGACATGCCGGTACTCCATATTCATGGGCCATTCCTTCTGTCTGCCAGCGTGCAGTGTCCATGGGCAGGCCATTTTCTGTGCCGTTAGGCATGCATATACGTGGCGTTAGTAGGTAGGATTGCAGTGGTGTGGACTCTTGGAAATCTAGTGAGGTGAGTAAAGCGGGCAAAATGTGATGGTGAACAAGCTTAGATAGGTAACCTCACGTTCCATATTTTTGAACACTTTCTATTACAAATCATAAGACTTCCACAAAATGGTGAAAAGTGGTTTAAAAATAAACCAATGGAGATGAAGGCATGGACATCATTTTTGTTAAGGAATAGCCAAAAGAACTTGAATTGGGAAGAAGGGGTTCCAAGATTATGGTTAGAGGACCCCTGGAAAGATATTTCCTTCCTTATCCAAAAATATATCACTTGTGAAGGAAGATCTAGTTTCATTTTCCTCTACCACATAAGACTTTTGATGCACTTCGAATGATAAAGAAAAACCCTTAAATATGCCTTATTACTTATTACATAGTTTGACAAAGATGTCCATAGCAATCCAGAAACAAACCAAAAACATTGAAAGGTCTTTATATCATCATGGGTTGATCAAAATGATAGTCAAACATGAATTAATGAAGAAAGGAATGGGATGGTCAAAATTCTTAGTTGCAAATGGGTGTTGAAAACATAGGATATGCTCCAAGAAATATTATAGGAAATGTACCAAATTATACAGCTAAAGTCCAAGAAGTTCATGAAATTCCAAGGCAAGGAATTGAAAATAATACACGAACAAAGAGAAAAGTGAAAATAAATTAAGTTGGAGAATCTTCATTTCAACCAAAATTGACAAGGGCTATGATCATAACACTTGAAAGAAACAAGCAGCAAGATCAAGGGTCTGTGAATTTTGGAAAAAGATACAAGACTAGATATTGTAGAAAAAAATCAAGATCAACCCCTAAAGTTGATGGAAGTCAACAAGAGTTCTATGACTATTTATAAAGAAAAGAAAAGGAAGCAAGAGAATTGTGTTCATCAATAAAATCACCTTTTCTAAAATTTATTAACATGGAATTACGAGAACTTTCTTCGGAAAGGAAATTTCATCCAACAACTATTGACAGGGAAGTTTCTCCAAATCTGGATCAATTGGAAGAAAACATGCCTATAGATACCTCTTTTACAATAAAAGAATATTTTGGACAAGGAGAGGACCAGGTTGATCTCAAATTTAAAATTGAAAAAGAAAAAGAAACGGGTCAAGGAATTAAAAAGTAAGATCAAGGAAATGCAAGTCTTAGAAAGGCACATAGAAGTTGAAAATGAACTCTTAAAGAAGAATAGTGTCAAGATGATGAATGAAAATGATCAATTGAAGGAGCTAAATAAATTTAAGAGCATGATCAAGTAATAGGACAACCTTCCAAAATGTATAAGCTTAGGAAACCTATGAAATCCCAAAGAGAGGAATTGGAGGTAAAATCTTCAACTAAGAGATAGAAGAAAGTTAGTAAAACTTCCACATCAAGTGTGGATGTTTTACTCAAAGCAGTTCGAGCAATATAAAAAGAGGAGAAAACAAATTTTGTCATAATTTTGATTTTCATGAGGTCATGCAAAAGATTTAGTCTAGGGGATTGTTGGTTACTTTGTTTTGTTAGCTAGAAAGCATCTAAAATTGTGTCCTTTTTACCCTTTTATCTCTCTTCTTGGCACATTTTCCATCCACTTGGCTTAATGAAGATATTCAAAGGAATATTAGGTAATTTATTATTTTATTTTTAATTTTTAAATCTACAAGGTAAAGTAATCAAAATTTGGATTTTATCAATAATTTCCTAAATAACTATATTCTTGTAATGTGTTGTTCATTTAGACAGTTGCAGAACAAACTAGAGGAAATAGGAGCGTGGGTTATGATCTATTTCTTCATACTATGGTGTGTGTCCCCTTGGATGCGAGTAAAAGAGCCAGAAATCCCTCGATCAATTCTCCAATCAATGTGAGTACTAGCTAAAAATTCCACATCAACAAAAACAAAGATTCAATCTGATTCACGAAATCATGGAATCATCACTTAATCAAGATCAAATCAACTTTATTTAGAAGCTACTTGGTTACATCATTACTCTATGAGAGTATTTCTAGGCTAGTTGTTATATTTCACTTTGTATAAATAAGTTGAAAATGAAGCTTTGTGGGGAATTGAAATAGGATATAGAACCTCTTAACTCAAGTATTAGGATATTTAGACACTTAGGAGTTAAGATCAAATGGTTGAATGTGTGTTAGGTAAAAGTGTGTTTATTTGAGTATGAATTAGTATGCATTTGTAGTTAGGTAATTTAATGGTCACGATATATTCCCAACACAGAGTGATCCGACAACTCATATTATCCATGATCTTAGGCTGTATATTGATTTGTGGATTAACACCCAGTGCGTCCATGATCTCTATTTAAAAGGCATGGAGGGTCATTGTCGATGATGATGGAGTTACGAAAACTCTCTTGTAAATCTCTACGTAATATTTTTATTTTGCATTAATAAAATTTCTCCAAGTGGCCACGTTAGATGGGGCCGTGGATGTTTCCACGCAGGGGTCTTCATTTATTGAACTTGTGACATAGCACCTTCATTTATGGGATATTAAAGGAGCCTTAATTTCACTAGAAATTGTTAAATATCTCCAAAAATCATGTTGTTGACCCCCCTCCCAATATATCTTTCCAATAAAAGAAACCCTATTTTTATTGGATATTCCTTTATACCCCCCATACCTATAAACCCCTCGATACCCCATGACCCCTAATACCTACAATATATTGACTTTTATTTTCACAATTAAAAAAACAAATTATGAGAATGAACATGATAAGATGTTAGTCAATAAGGTGAATCCTTCCCAGTAGGGGTTACCTTAATGAAAACATCGGTGTGTGTTGATATATGATCTAGTTGTGTGTGAGTAGTGGCGAAGGTGTACATATCATTGTTGGAATACATGTGTTGTTGAACATCAAGTCTGTAAATAGTTCTTATGATTAATATAAGAGCTATGATTTCATTAAGATAGTTGTCTTATTCATGTGCATGTGTCAAGCCTGGAGGGCACCTTCCTCTGGTTCATGTCACTCTTGTAAATTTTTGTGCATACCTTTTGTTTTTCTACATCTTCTTATTTTGGTAAATCATTTCACTCTCTTATTTACAGTTCAAAACTTTAATTTATAGATTTAAATTCATATTTTATTTCAATTTGAATTTCATTTTGCAGTCGATTTAATTAGTAAATGATTGATTATATTTCTTACAATCTACAACTTTCATAAGTCAACAATGTACAACTGCAAGAACCTACATTCTTGAGGTAGAATAACCTTGCATCCTACTTTACTACTGGTGAGACTATGATAACTCTAGATTGGAGAAGTTAGAATTTAGTTTAAAACCCTTTTCATTTGAATGAGTGATTGCCATCTTTACAATCTGTAATTCTCACAAGTCAACAAAGTATTGTTGCAAGAGCCAACAATCATTGTGGAAATAAGATCTTGCAACTTGAATTTCCACCAATGAGTATGTGATAACTATAGATTGAAATTATTAGATCTTAATCTACAACCTTTTCAGTTTGAATGTGTGTGTTAAGTATTTTTTTCACTCTTTAATTTTCACAAGTTAACAGAGTATCGTTACAAGAGCCATCTCTTGTAGAGGCATTGAAATCTTGTAACATGTTTTCCTACCAGTGAAACTATGAAACGATTAGTTTGAAAGTATTAGTTCTTATTTGAAGTTTTGTAGATTAAGTTAGCTTGCATTTTTCCTTTAATAACTAGTTAAGATATTTCATTAGTAGTTGATTATCATTGTCAAGTTTGGATTCCATTCATGTAGGTTAAAGGATTGTAGAACGTGTTTCAAAGCTAATCCCCTAATCCCCTCACATATAGTGTCCCATTTATGCAAATAAATTAGGTTGATAGCTCCAAGTGCATCAAAGTTCCCAAAGCTGTGATTTTGGATTTGGGTGGTCGTGAAAGAATGTCTTCCAACTTATTTGTGCTACCTTTCTTATAATTGATGACTAGATGAAATTGTTGTAACAACCTCATCCATTTGTAGTGCCTGGTTTGATATAACTTACTCTGGGCCTACAAATACTGGAGTGATTGGTGATCTATGTGGATGATGGTCTCCTTGCCCATCAAACAGTTCTTCCATTTTTTAACAACTTGTATCAAGGAATAGAGCTCCTTTTCATAGGTAGGGTAGTTGAAAACCACCCCATAAAATACTTCAAAATTATAGCATACAAGCCTTCCTCAATTATTCTATTAGTCTTCTCTGTTTTCCCATCTGACTCTAGGTGATATGTTGTACTAAGATTTAAATTTGTTTTAAATCCTTTGAATAAACCCTTCCAAAAATTGGAAGAAAACTTTGGATCTCTCTCTAAAACTATTGTCTTAGGTACTCCATGTAATATTCGTTGCCTTAGGTAGCCTGAAAACTTCTTTCATATAAATCTTTTCAATATTCGTTGCCTTGTGTGTTGTCTTCATTGGAATAAAATGTGTTTCTTTAGTCAACGTGTCCACCAACACCATGATGGAATCATATTGCTTCATTGTTCTGTGAAGCTTTGTAATAAAATCTATTGTGACCACTTCCCACTTTCATTATGGAATGGAAAATGGCTATAGCATCCTCACTGGATGTCAATTCTTTGTCTTTACCTTCTAGTACTCTAGACACTAGGCTATGTAGTTATCCACTTATTTCTTCATTCTCGTCCAAAAGTATTGGATCCTTACAGTTGTAATGGATTTTGGATATCATGAGTGTCTAGAATATGGCACATTTTTCATTTTTCTCAGCACTATATTTTTCAGCTCCATGGAATTTGGCACATACAATTTGCCTCTGTACAAGAGGATCTCATCCTCCTTCAATTCATAATTTTTAAATTTCTTCTATAAATTTCTTTGTTATAAGTTTTACTTTATTTGTAAATAATGTTGATCTAAATTTGTTGCTTCAAGATTTTTATCTTTTATATATGTCATGTGCATTTTGATGGATGCAATATGCATTTCATGATATCTCATGTTGAGTGCATTAGCCACTTGATTCTCCTTTATTTTTGTATGCTTGATCTCAAAGTCATATTCACTTAGAAATTCAAGCCATCTAGTTTGTCTGAAATTTAATGTGGATTGTCTAAACAAATGTTTCAGACCACACTGGTCTATCCTTAATTCAAATTTCCTCCCCATGAGATAATATCACCACATTTTCAATGCATGTACAATTGATGTTAATTCCAGGTCTTGTGTAGCATAATTCTTCTCATGCTCTTTTAATTTTTTGGACTCATAGAATACCACATGATATTTTTGTGTGAGGACTCCACCAATCCCTTCATTGCATGCATCAATTCACACAAAAAAATATTCATCAAGATCTGAAATATTCAATATTGGTTCACTTGTCAAGATGTCTTTCAGTTGTTGAAAGCTCTCTTCACACTTGGAAGTCCATTCAAATTTCACTCCCTTCTTTTGCAAAGAAGTGGTTGAGCTTGCAATCTTTGAGAAACCTTTTATAACAGTAATAACCAGAAAGACCCATTAATGATTTGAAGTATGTGACATTTATTGTTGTTGGTGATCCTTAATGGCCTCTATCTTCTCAAAATCAAATGTTATCCCTTCTGCTAAAATTATATGCCCCGAGTAGTGAATCTTATTTTGATAAAATATGCACTTAGTTAGCTTAGCATACAATTTATGTTCTCTTAAAACTTGCAACACCATTATTAAATGTTGCTCATGTTCTTCCTCTGACTTAGAGTATATGAGTATATCATCTAGGAACATAATTACAAACTTGTCCAAGTATTCTCTGAACACTCAATTCATGAGGAACATAAAAACAATTAAGGCATTTGATATTCCAAATGGTACTATCGTGAATTCATAATGCCCATATTTTTTCCTAAAAGTTGTATTGTTGATGTATTCTTCCTTTATCCTCACTTGATGATAATTGAACTCAATTCAATCTTGGAAAATATTCTTGCAACTTTCAGTTGATCAAATAAATCATCAATCTTTGGAAAAGAGTATTTTTTCTTTATGGTGACCTTATTTATCTATTTGAAATCAATGCACAACCTTAAGGTTCCATATTTCTTCTTCACTAATAGAATTGGGGTACCCCAAGGTGACACATTTGGGTGTATATACCCCTTCTTTAGCAACTCTTCAAGCTGCACCTGCAACTCCTTCAACTCTAGCATGCCCATTTTGTAAGGTGTCTTGGACACTGGGGCAACTCCTAACACCAAATCAATAGAGAAATCAATTTCTCTCTTTGGTGGAAATCCTAGGATATACACAAAAACATCTTCAAAATCCTTTAATATTGGATGGTTTTCAATGCTTTCCACTTTATATCTAGTTGCCTCTTCCATATGGGTTGCAAAAATCTGACATCCCTTCCTAAAAATATTGTTCAACTGCATGGATTAAATCTCTCTAACAACTACATCTCTTCGAATTCCTTGAACCTTGCCTTGATACCCTTCCTCATCAAAACATGTGATTGTATTATTGTAATAGTCTAGGACAACATGGTGTTTTTCCAACCAACACATTCCAATTAGACAATCATATGAACCCAATGGTATGATGTTTACACCTACCTTTGTATTGAGTCCATTCATGTCTACTAGACAATATTTAAATAGTTCATTGATCTTCCTCTTAGCCCCTATGTCTAACTAAACTAACCAAGATGTCTTATGCTTACTCTACAAATGAAATATTTCAACAATGTTAGAGTTTATGTAACTACGGCTAGCTCTAGGATCAATTATAATTGCTATGAGATGGTTATCAATCTTACCTTCCACTTCAATAATGGGGGATTGATATTCCACTTGTTTATTTTAAGAGGATACATACATCCTTGGCATGTTTCCTCCCATGTATTCCATTGTTTCATCATCCTAAATATTGTGGATAGTCCTCATTCTTTCTCCTTTGTGAGGGAAGTCCCTATATAAGTGATTTTCCTCACACCACCACAATTATACAGGTTTCTTCCTTGGTCTTTTCCCAAATGAATATGTAGTCTTCTATTCATTTTGGGTTGACTGAACTTTCTTATTTTCTTGGTATTTTTTCTTGAAAAAGGGTGTCTTAAAACCTTTATGCCTTTGATCCCTTTTACCCTTCATCTTGTCATTCCATATTTTTTGGAAAATTGGCCTTCCTCTTCTCTTCTCATAAATATGTTTTTCTCTCCTTATGGATTCCTCCAAAGTCTTGGGTTATCATATTGTATATTGACACTATAGAAAGAGCGTAACCCACTTAGAAACCTTTGAATTTTGACCTTCTCATCCTTTATGAAGTCAACATACTTTATCAATTCAAAGAACCTCTTCTCATATTCCCCCATTGTCATGCTTACCAACTTGCGTTGAAAGAACTCTTTCGTCTTCCTTTCATAAAAATGCTTGGAAAAATATTTCTCTTGGAAATATTCTTTGAACTGCCTCCATGAGATCCTCTTCTCGTCAAGGTGTTTGGATTGCTTAAGTTGATCCCACCACATGGTTTCCTTTCCTTGCTAGTGGTAGGTGGAAATTTTGGCTTCTACCAAGGAGGGGTAATCATGCAGCTAGAAATTCTAGCTTCTACCAAGGAGGGGTAATCATCCAGCTAGAAATATTTCTTCATTAGCAATAGTCAGGCCTTGGCCTAGGACTCTTATCCTTTCGTGTCCTCACCATTGAAATTTTGTGTCTTAATTTTCTTGATTTCATCTTGCAATATGTATGCCTCGGGCATTCTTCTTTCCCTCCTAATAAGAGACACACTTGGGTTTCTCCCTGGCTCTAAAATTGCATGAGTTCTTCTTTTGGATTTCCTTGGAGAATGATGGTGCCTTCTCATGCTTCTTGATTTTCTATCATTCCCATTATTATCCTTTCTTCTATGAGATCTAGACATTGTCACTTGTCTAGTACTAGTTGTTTGCTTGGTACCAGAGTCCTTTTTAACTTGATTATGAAACATATTCAAGATTTTAAGTATCTCTTCCTAATACTTCATAGTCTTTTCATTATTTTCCCTATATCTCTTCACTTCTCTATGCTGGCTTCTCATAGTTACGGGGTCCTTCTTGTCTCTTCTTCCATTAGTCATTGTCTCAACATTTCCCATGCTAACATTAAGACCTCTAACTTCCTCTTTGTGACTATAGGATCTTGGGGCATCTTCCATAGTTGTAGTTCACATATAGGAACCAAAATTCCTTTATGAACCTCTAAATTATGTATAAAATGTGCATGCAAACAATTTTATATTAGATAAAAATAAATACATACAAAATTTTGGAAAAAAATGCTTAAATTTGTCTTCCCTTTAATTCCATCAATCCTCTTAGTTTGAGTTGATTGCAAAGTTTGATGCTCAAATTAATTATTGGCATTAATATATGGATTCTCCTCCTTGAGACCTTCCCATCAATTATTCATTTTCCATATTCTA
>SNQJ01S0041940.1:57544-68069 GCA_010110895.2 Picea sitchensis
CCTGAGCTATACTTCGTCATCGGAGAGATGTCAAATAGATACATATTAGTCAGAAGATTGATTCCCATAATTTATGGGGTGATAACACAAAGTACCACTACATCAAAGCTATTATCATAAAGGGAATCATCAAAGGCAAAGCATGTTGATACAAAGTACCACTACATCAAAGCTATTATCATAAAGGGAATCATCAAACCAAAATATTGTCCAACAAAATATCAGACTTTGGATATCTTAACCAAATTGCCTAGAAGAGATAAATTCACTAAGTCCAGAATTGAACATGGTGTTTCCTCAAGAGATTTGGATCAAAAGGGGCATTGCTATAAATAATGATCCTAAAGTTAAAGATATATCATATGATTTTATTTTAGAGAATAAATGATTATTCTAGATTAATTGTAAATAGAAACTTATCATACTCACATGATTATGCAATTGGTTGTCCAAGTTAGATTTTTGGAAACTACTTTTTACAATTGAAGAAGTTGAATTATTTATACTCACTTCCACCAAGTATAAGGTGATTTTACCCCTAAGCCCTCACATATATTCACATGTAATTCCTTTTCTTATTAATAAAACGTATGTGTCTGAGAACACTTCACTATCATATTTTCCACTTCTTCTTCAAGAACCTCATTGGTATTATTTTCAATTACTATGAGACACTTTTCTCCACATTTGTGATTGTTGGACCACTTTCTCTCACTGAAGTAGCATAATTCCTTGGATTTTCATTCCATTGCTTGTTGTGTGAGGACATGATTCATTTGTGTTAATGCAGTAATGATGGCATGCCTCTATTTCATCGTGATGATGAAGTTCCTTGAATGAATTAATAGCTAGACAATAATTTTTCTTCAATTCATTTATCCCTTTGGATGGTTTTCTTTATGGTTTTGGGTGCTTGAATTTTGACCTCTTACTGAATAACATCATGTAAGCCTCCAACATAGAATTCTAGTCACTTATCTTCAGGCAACTTGGTGACTTGTGTGGTTAGTCACTAGTGTTGCATGGTGTCTTCCATAACCAAACCCATCTGGTGTAGGTTAGTTAGTTGACTGAAATAATCCTTGGTCCATATATTTTCATATTGAGCCCTTCAATCACCAACAAATTCATCCCAAGAGTATGTCCTTCCTCAAGGTCTTATTTTTACCACTCATTGGTATCATTAATAGGAGTACATATCTAGATAGAATGGATATAGAGTCACTCAGGAATCTGGAGAAACTTGGTGAAAATCAAAATATTTCGCTAACCTTTGATGATACATCATTGTCGTCAAAATGCTAAAGTTCAATTTTTTGTAAAGTAAAACATTGACCATAATCAATGTTGTTAGATCCTAAATGGGAACTTACATTATACCCACTACTAAAAAATGTACTGGAAATATTGACAAAAATATTCTAAAATGTTTGCAGCATCCTCGTAAGATGTTTTTGAGTTATATCCATTTTTGTGATAACTTGACTATTATTTTATGGCGCAGAACCCACCCCTCTTTTCTCCTTCGGGGTTGCTCGACCTCCCGGTCTAGGATCGTTCAAACACCTGAGTCGAATTGACTCTTCAGCTCCTTGGACAAACTCTATCAAAGGCCCCTTTTTCTTCATAGTGCAAGTCCTCTTAACCCTGTGGCTCTCTTCTTGGCCCTTCAAAGAAAGTTAGCGACGAAACTTAGCTCTTTGTGTCGAGCCCTTTCTATCACATGACCTCAGGTTGTGTCCCAGGGCTCAACTACAATAGTGCTTTGGGCTTCGGGCTTCGACTCTTCCCTCGACAGCCAACTCTTACATTCCCAAACTTTGAATCGAAGAACTCAAACGGCATGAGGATCAATGGTCTCCATCTATTCAAACTCCGGCCTTCGGGAGTCTCTCGATATCCTCCTCGAATATTTCCCATAGTGTTATTCCTTTGAATCGGTGGATTGCTTTCACGCGTCCCTTCCAGATCCAAAGGTCTAGATTCAAATCTCCCTTCACGAAGACCTATGCTTTGCTCTTGGAAAACCTCCTGAAGCTCCAACTCCCAGATCTCTTGATCCTCTACCACCTGTCTTCTCCTGACGATGGATGATTTTACACTCTTCAAGACTTCAACAAGTCCTCAACCTTCTTGCACACTTAGCATAATTTCTTCCAGAGACTTAGACTGTTCTTGGCCTTCTTTTGCACTCCTTGCAGAGTCCTGCGCAAATCCTTCTACGACTTTGCTCAGCTTGAGACCTTCAAGGTTCTTAGTTCTTATGCGTCCTTCCACGAACTTTCTAGTTCCCTCCTAGCATCTTAACGCCCTTCCTCCTAAGATTGTAATATGAACTTATTGTATCCTTGGCACAGTCCTTGCGCTCGGAAAATATTTTTTATGGCTTCTCCTTGAGCCCTTCCAAAAGTCTTAAGGCATCTCCTTTCCTTTGTCAATGCGCTCTTGCAAATCCTTCCTTCCTCAGAGTGTTCAGCAACCCTGGGGTTCTCTCAACGCTTCCAACACTTCAGAATGTGTTTCTCTTGTACGCCCTCGTACTTGCTCTATGCCCTCCTGGAAAAGTATTACAGAGTATTCGGTAACTTTGTGTTGTGCTTTCTCCTACATAATCTTTCTTTCCAAGGTACTCAACCACCTTGAAATTTCCCTCCGAGTCTATGAATTATCTTGGTGTGCCCTCCTGGAAACTTCTCTTCTGACTCGAACGAGTTCAGACACGCACTCCTTGCATCGTCTCACAGAGTTTCCTCCCTTTGTTGCGCACTCCTTGCACTTAGCCTCGAGAACCAGAACTAATCCAACACACTCAATGATATAAGGTTATCACTCTATCCCTATAAACGATTTCTAACATACATCTATAGCATACACACATATGAATGACATTCGCAACTAAACATCCATTACACAGAAATTGATAAACAGGAAAATATGTTACTTTGTATTAATGGTGGAATTTCTAGTACAATATATGAGTCTGGACTACGACTGAGTCTCGGCTCTCAACTCTCCTACGACTACTTGCTCTACTAGAAACAATACAAGAATTTATACGAGAGGGGATCGGCAAGCTTCCCTCCAAGATAAGTTAGTGGTGTCTAATCGCCATTCAAAACGCTTGTCTAATGGGCAGATTACAATCATGGAAATATGATCCGAATCGGATGCACATCCCTCCTACCGTCAACCACTTAATGGAAACCTCATCTACAGCTTGTTCAAAGGCACAACTTGGCTCTACCAACCTGTCAGCATTAATTTCCTTAATCAAGACTTATATTTTCGAAGGCAAGAAAAAAAATGAGAGGGTGACGCCTCTCCCTTCCTTGAATGCGCACCACTCATGCTAATCAGTTGGCGCGTGCTGAGGTGGGGCGATGATCCTGCATCATACTCCACGACTACAAAAATTCATGAGCTCTTGCTCATGAGCTTCCCAACTCTGTTGAAATCCTCTTGGATACCAAACTTTCTTATGGAGTTGTTCTCCTACTCCTATGATTTTATTTTGTTGTTTCTTCTGCATCTTCCATGTTGCTCGTTCAGGTTCCTTTTTGTCCAGCTTCTCCTTGATGATCGCTTCTTCCACTAACCTCAACATCAACCTCCTTATCTCCTCTATGAATTCTTCCAGCTGCTTCATCGGCTGGTTCAGATGCAACTCTTCATGTTGCTCCATGGGTAGGTCATCCTATGTTGCTTCCATCCCTTGTGACACTGACTGGCCACTATGTTGTAGACTCCAATTCTGCAGTCTCCTTACTGAATTTTTGTTCAACTACCTCCTCTAACAGACTAACTCCTGTTAGTTTTTTGGTTGGTTCCATTCCAGCTCTTTCTAGCTACAACTTATGCTGGTATGTTTCTATTGGCATGGATATCTCATGATAGCCACCTTCTGGTTCCAGATTGTCCAACCAATCCTCCAGTGCCTTTAACTCCATTTCCCACTGAGTGAGTAAATCAACTAGGTGATCCTCCTCTGTTGGGACAAACTTCAATATATTCTCCTTCTCCTCCATGACAGTCCTAGTTTGATGTCCTTCTGTTGCATCTACAACATCTGTGATAACCTCTCATCAGCTACTTGATAGGAATATCTCGACTCCTCCAATGACAGAAACGCTCCTCTGATCCTTCTCCTCAGTGATGAAAGTTTCCAACTTGTCATCATCTTCATTTACACAGCTTGCAATTCTGCATGAACCCTCATATGGATGAGGCATTTCTTCCTCCTCCTCTTCATCTATCAACACCCCTTGCTGATGTGAACTCTCAGCTGAGGTCATTTCTTCTCCCTTTCCCACTTGGAAATTCGGGATGTCTCTTATGCCTACCTAGAAGTTTATGAGATCGACTGGCCCCTTCTCATTTCCCACCTAGAAACCTACAAGACCCCTCCCAGATCTCTTTCCCTCACCATAGGGTTTTCGACATATCTCAACCGCCTTTTTAACACCTGTTGCTGCCTCCTGGCCAACAACTTATGAATAGGCCATTTAGTTATCCTTTTCAAAGGCCACTTGTATCTTTAGTGCACTCTTGCCTCCTGCTGCATCTTAGATGTTAGCTTCTCTATCTCTGCTCAGATTTCGTTGATCTCCTTCTCCATCTCCGTCTGATTTTATGCGGGAAATCTTCTCCTCTACCACGCTCATGACCTTTAGCGACCATATAACTTCACCTTCAGCCCACCTGACTGTTTACCATTTGTTGCACACCTTGCAACAGCTTCCACAGAGTATCACACTATGCCCCCCTTGCCTACAGAAATCAATTATGTGCTCTAACTCTACTTGATGTAGCCAGATTGTATCCTTTACTCTGAAAATTCTGATACCACTCTGGCACAGACCCCACCCCCTCTTATCTCCTTCAGGGTTGCTCGACCTCCCGGCCTTGGATCGTTTGAACACCTGAGTCGAATTAACTCTTCGGCTCCCTGCTGGAACCCGACAAACTCTGTCACAGGCCCCTTTTTCTTCAAAGTGCAGGTCCTCTTAACCCCACAGCTCTCTTCTTGGCCCTTCGAAGAAAGTTGGTAGCAACACTTAGCTCTCTGTGTTAGTCCCTTTCTATCATGTAACCTCAGCCTATGTCCTGGGGCTCAACTACAACAGTGCTTCGAGCTTTGAGCTTCGGTTCTTACCTCAACAACTAACTCTTACATTCCCAAACTTCGAATCACCAAACTCAAACGACGCGAGGATCAATGGTCCCCATCCCTCCTTTAGATTAACGGTTGTGATCTATTCAGACTCCAGCCTTCGGGAGTCTCTTGATATCCTCCTCAGATATTTCCCGGAGTGTTATTCCTCTGAATCGGTGGATTGCTTCCACGTCTCCCTTCTAGATCTAATGGTCTGGATTCAAACCGCCCTTCGCGACTTCGCTAAGACCTCTGCTTTTCTCTTGGCAAACCTCCTAGAGCTCCAACTCTCGGATGTCCTGATCTTCTGCCACCTGTCTTCTCCTGATGATGGATGATTTTACAATCTTCGGGACTTCAGCAAGTCCTTGACCTTCTTTCACACTTAGCGCAATTTATGCCTGAGACTTAAACTGTTCTCGGTCTTCCTCTGCACTCCTTGCAGAGTCTTGTGCAAATCCTTCTACAACTTTGCTCGGCTTGAGACCTTCAAGGTTCTCAGTTCCTTTACATCCTTCTGTGGACTTTCTAGTGCCCTCCTGGCAGCTTAACGCCCTTCCTCCTAATCTTGTAAGATGAACTTACTGTATCCTTGGCGCACTCCTTGCGCTAGACTAAGATTTTCAACAGCTTCTCCCTGAGCCCTTCTAGAAGTCTTAAGTCATCTCATTTCCTTTGTCGATGCGCTCTTGCAAAGCCTTCCTTCCTCAGAGTGTTCAACAACCTTGGGGTTCTCTCAACGCTTCCAACACTTCAGAATGTGTTACTCTTGTATGCACTCCTACTTTCTCTATGCCCTCCTGGTAGAGTATTACAGAGTATTCAGTAACTCTATGATGTGCTTCCTCCTACACAGTCTTTCGTTCCAAGGTACTCAACCACCTTGAAATTTCCCTTCGATTCTGTGAATTATCCTGGTGTGCCCTCCTGGCAACTTCTCTTCTGATTCGAACGAGTTCAGTCACACACTCCTTGCGTCGGCTCACAGAGTTTCCTCCCTCTATTGCTCACTCCTTGCACTTAGCCTCGAGAACCAAAACTAATCCAACACAGTCATTGATAGAATATTATCACTCTATCCCTGCAGACGATTTATAACATACATCTACAACATACACACTTATGAATGACATCTGCAACTAAACATCCATTACACAGAAATTTATAAATAGGAAAATGCGTTACTTTCTATAAATGGTGGAATGTCCATTACAATATATGAGTCTAGACTACGACTGAGTCTCGGCTCTCAACTCTCCTACGACTACTTGCTCTACTGGCAACAATACAAGAGTTTATACAAGAGGGGCTCGACGAGCTTTCCTCCAAGCTAAGCTAGTGGTGTCTAATCACCATTCAAAACGCATGTCTAATGGGCATATTACAATGATGGAAATCTGATCTGAATCGGATGCAGATCCCTCCTACCGTCAACCACTTAATGGCGACCTCATCTACAGCTTCTGCGAAGGCACAACTTGGCTCTACCAACCTGTCAGCATTAATTGCCTTAATCACGACTTAGATTTTCGAAGGAAAGAAAAAAAATGAAAGGGTGACGCCTCTCCCTTCCTTGAATGTTCACCACTTGTGCTAATCAGTTGGTTCATGTTGAGGTGGAGCGATGCTCCTGCATCATTTTCCATGGCCTCTTTCTTCAATTCTAGCATCTCATTTCAAGCCCTTGTTTGATGCTATATATTTTTTAGTGCACATCATTGATAAATATGATCAAGTATCCTTAGTGTCTATACTCTTGCATGGAGCTTTTGGTCTTTCCCTTTATTACCCATTGTATTCAACTAGTTTTGGGAGGAAACTATTGTGACTTGTAGGGATCTAAAGTATCACAATGTATAATGACCCAAGTCCTTGTCATTGAGTAAGAGAGATAGGTTTTAAAAAAATAGACTTATAGTGACTAAAGCTCACTTGTTTTGATAGGTTTTTGAGATTGCAACTTAAAATGGTCAAAACTTCCTTGCAATTTCTCAGAATCACTATCATGAATCCTAATTTGAAAGTGATGTCACAACTCTACTTCTAATGGCACATGTCCCAATGTAGCTAGTTGCACCAATATAAATATATTTCGATTGATAATGTTACCCTGAACAAATGACTCAAATTATGAAAATAAAAACTATCCCACTTTCCCAAATCCTTACTTTAATACCACTTGTTATAATGATATTTTTGTGTGCCCTCAACACAAATATCATGAAAGATAATAACATCTAAGAATAAGAGAAAAATAAATCTAGATCATTATATAGAATGAACTCAAAATGTCCTAATTCTTATTATCAAAGACCTCTTTTAAGGGAGCAACTTCCTCTTACAAATATCTAAGAGATTGACTCTCCACATTCTTATTATCATAGACCTCTTTTAAGGGAGCAACTTCCTCTTACAAATATCTAAGAGATTGACTCTCCACAAGTAATGCATAAGAATGAATATATATTTTGTATTTATAAACATAATTATGTAACAAAATCCATAAACTTTAATTAAACCAGCCTACAAATATAATGATAAAAAAAAGTACTAGATTAAGTTTAAAATGTCACCTATTCATAACTCCCTTACTCCTACTTAAATTATTGATAACTCCCTTACTGCTACTTAGATTTTAGGATTAAGGCTTATAATAGTATGCTTCATGTGTGTTTCTCTTATGGCCAAAGGAATCTACAGTTCACTACTATCAGTACCATAGTGGATATACTCTATAGACATGTATATTTGAGTTATTATGTAATGTGTTTGTTCATAAAAATGATTCTACAACATTTTTCAAATTCATTTCTTAATTTCTTAATATATTAAATTAGTAATAAGATATTTGGATATATTTATAGAAGGTCTCATATTTTTATAGAAAATATCAAGATGGAATCCACCAATCAGTCATATTTATTTAAAAAATAATATAATTTTCAAATAAAAAACTTTTAATTTATCTTTTTTTTAATTTCAATTATTTCTTAAAAATATCAATTTGTCTTTATGATTTCAATATGTTGATGAGTGTTTCTATATTAGCACTTTTTAATTATATATATATATATATATATGTCCAAATATATTGAGTTTTCATGACTATGATTTTATATAACTTTGATTTTGATATTAGCACTTTTTAATTATATATGTCCAAATATATTGAGTTTTCATTACTATGATTTTATATAAATTGGATTTTGATATTTTCATATGTTTATTTTATTTAATTATTAGATAAAAAAATGTAAAACTTCTTATTATAAAATAAATTTTCAGTTTTCATCATTATGATTTTATATAATTTGGATTTTGATATTTCCACATATTTATTTTTTTATTTTATTAAATAAATAAATAAATTCATATTATGAGAAAAAAAATTCTGTTAATAAAAATTTAAAATTTAAAATTTAAAATTGAATCATAATTTTATACAAGAAAAATGGACGGATTATTTGACCCACTGAAATTCATTTTCCATAGGTTTTCACAACTGGTCTTATAAACCAAATTGACATAAATCAATTTTAATAAATACTTTTTCATGGTCTAATGGTTAAACATATGAGTGTATTAGATTATTATTATTTAATTTGCTGAAAAAAGAAATCTTGATAATCTAACCTAACAAACAACTTTCATTTAAATACTAGATTTAAAATTATATTAATAATACTGTATTTGCCTGGATACCGATGTGATTTCAACTGTAGAAAGGCCCATTTTTCAACAAAGACTCCACAGGCGTTCATCATCATCCGCCATACAGAAATGCTTCAGCAAGCATGAACTGACAGGTCGGGCGGCGTGAATCCATGAGATGGCTTACTATGCCAACCTTTGGGCAGCGTTTATACAGAGTTGGGGGACCAATTTATTTACTATATATTAGTATAATTTAGTACATAAATTTAATTTTAATCAAAATAAATTTGGTTCTTTTTGTGCAGAGCGGAAAATATATATTTTTCCAATCAAAAGATTTAATTTGCTATATTGATATATTTTATTACATTCATTTAAATTTCAAAGAAAATAAACCTCGAGTTTTACAGTTCTAAATGAAAATATATAATTTTTCAATTAAAATAATTAATTTGATATATTTTATTACATTTATTTAAATTTCAAAGAAAATAAATTTCTAGTTTTACAGTTCTAAATATAAACTAACAGTTTCAAAAATTTAGTTTTTTCAATCCCTATAATATATGGATGGCAAGGTCCTGGAGGTGTAGGACAGTTGGTGATGAAGTGTACTGTTAAGCCATTTTATGATGTTAAAGTCACGGGTTCGAAAACTGGGAAAAAAAAAACCATATTAAAGATTGATGTGACTCAAACCTGATGTTATCCCTGGTGATTTTGACGCAATTCAATAACAAACTAACAAACAAAAAATATATATAAATTTGATGAATGACAAGAATAAGTTAATAATTTGATAAATTCAATTATTTATTTTTATTGATATGATAAAAAATTATAATGATTTTTTAAAATTTAAAATTTAAAATTGTGATATAATAAAATAAAATTTATTTGATTTGATAACGAACGGGAATCTTTCTCAATTGCAGAAAACTTAATCATTCAGATCAATATAACGAAAGAAGAAAAAAATCGACCCATATTTGTGCCTCCTTTGTGCACTATGTAATGCGCAAGCTACATTCAAATATTTGGCAGGCAGGACATAAATATTTGCCTCCCACCCTGAGTACACTCACATTCAAAATCTTTCGTACAGCAAACAGATAAGTTTATGGCAAGTCAGACCTGCATATTTTTCATTTAAGAGCAAATAACTATTCTATACTTGCAGGCAATTTTTTCCCGCAAGGTACAACATTGATCCGTCGGCCGATTGAACGACTCAGGAGTTAGGGAGTGATTTTCCCCCGAGGAATGACTTGAATAGAACGAGAGATCTTTCGGGCTGCGAAAAGGGTACTTCGTGCGATGCTCCTCTAACTGTTGCAAATGTCAGCAGATTTCCATAATCCTGGGTCCATCCTTTCACCTGAAACCACACCAACCCCAGATCCCATAATGAGCGAAAACCCTTTGCAAGATCAGCCTCGCAAACCCCGACGACCGCCCATGGGGGAAGAAAAGAAAGATGAGGGAGCAGGAGATCCTATCAAAATATTGCTCGAGGAGGCCCTAGAGAAACAAAGGAACGCGATGATGGACAACTTTGCCCAGATCCTTCAACGGATTCCGACTGGCGGCGCATCGACATCCAGAAGCCACTCTGGAGGCACCACTCCTTTTAAAGTACAAGTAAACTTTGACATTCCCATATTTGACGGCCAAATAGATGCAAATGTCGTAGATAGATGGTTGAATCTGTTAGAAGGA
>SNQJ01S0041941.1:0-17579 GCA_010110895.2 Picea sitchensis
ATGTCTGAACCTTCTGTTTCACTTTGACTTCTAACTGCACGGAGTAGCCTGGGCTTTATTCTCTGTCCCTCCCTTCCTTGTGTAGACTGTATTTTTTGTGTCTGGTACCCAGTTTCAACTGCACCTGTTACCTAGACCCTTCTTCTTATGCTTTTACTGAGAGCTGCGAGATAGTTGGTTGTCATAGTACAATTTCAATCGGCTCCCATTTACCAAATCTTCCTTCCATTCTCCCTTCAAAGTCTTCAACTGTGCAAATCCTCCTTCTGTAATGTAGGCAGCCTCATATGGCCCAAGCCAATGTGTTCTGAACTTCCCTGGATGCTTTATGAACTTACTATCATATACCAATACCAAATCTCCTTTCTTAAAGGATTTCTTCTTGATGTGGCTGTCATGTTAGGCCTTTTCTCGTTCCTTATATACATGTTGATGAAATCCTGCGATAAATCTATCTTCTTCCAGTTCTTCCAACTGTGCAAGCCTATTTTGAATAGCGCCAGTGTCATCCATATCTGTAAATATTGCAATTCTTAAACTAGGAACCAAATATTCCATAGGTATCACTACTTCTAGACCATAAACCAACTTAAATGGGGTCTTCATTGTCAGCTTCTTGCAAGTGGTTCTATAGGCCCATAATACTGCTGGTACTCTCAAATACCAATCATCCTTGTTTACACTGCAAATATTCATCATCGTTGTCTCCAATATCTTATTGAAATCTTCGACAATCCCATTCGTTTGTGGGTGGTAAGGTGTGCTCTTCTGATGATGAACCTGGAATTATTGAGTCAAGGATTTAATAGTTTTATTAATAAAATGTGTACCTTGATCAATCATAAGGATCTGCAGGCATCCAAATCTGACTATGATATCATCAAATATGAATTGTGTAGCTGTAGTTGCACTACAGTCCTTGACTACGCTTGCTTCTGCCCATTTCGTCAAATATTTTGTTGCAGTGATGATGTATCTTGCTCCTGTGCGCTTCCCTGGTGGGTTGATAGGTCCTATGAAATCAATTACCCATTTCTCAAAGGCTTGTAAAGTTAGATGAGGTGATAAAGGCATCTCATCTCTTCTGGAAGGTTTCCCAACTCTTTGGCATACATCGCAGGCTCTCTGGTATTCCTTAGCATCTTTGTGTAAAGTGGGACACCAGAGGCCAGTGATAAGAACCTGTTGCGTTGTTTCTTTCCCTCCATAGTGTCCTCCCGTGATTCTCTCATGTTCCTCTACAAGAATCAGTGGTCTCTCTGCCTCCATAATACATCTCCTTAAAATCTCATAAGGTCCCATATTGTATAACTTCCCAACTATAAGTGAAAAATATGCAGTGTGAACTACCAACTATTTCTTCTGGATTATTGCATATTCACGAGGTTCCATTCCTGTTGATAGGAATTGGACTATATAGGTGAAGTGATCATCAAACTTTCTGATGGCTAGCAACTATGCATCTGGCAGTGTATCCTCTAGACTAGTAGGTTCCTCTCCATGCTCTAACCTAGACAAGTGGTCAGGTTGCTTGTTCATTCTCCCTGGCTTGACCACAATTTCAAAATCATATTCCTGGAATAACAGAATCCATATGCATATTATTCCCCCCAACACTGACTTGTTGACTAATTATTTCAATGCAGAGTGATCGGTGAACATCTTTAAATGTCCTCCCAACAAGTAGTGTCGAAATTGTTGCAGTGCATACACCATGGATAAACCTTCTCTCTCAGTGGTAGTGTAATTTATCTCAGTTGTTGAGAGCTTCCTGCTAGCAAAGGATAACAGGTGGTCAATATCTCCTTCTCCTGGATATGCTAACACTACTCCTAATGCAATGTACGAGGCATCGACATGCACATGAAGTTCATTACTCCAATCTAGGATAACTAGAATAGGCGCAATGACCATTTTCTATTTCAGTGTGTCAAAGATCTGCTGACAATCCTCAAACCATTGAAACTGAAAATATTTCTTGAATAACTTCTCCATATGTGATATTATTTGTGCATATCCCTTGATGAATTTCTTGTATCATCCCGTATGTCCCAATGCAGTGCACAAATGTCTTACTGAAGTAGGAGGGGGTAGATCAACAATGATGGCAATCTTGGAGGGATATACCAGCAACCTGATGTAGGAAAATCACTCCACGTCATCAAGCGCTAGCCAACCAGCACACCCAACATTTATTCAATGGAGAGGAGAGGCACATCCCTCTCACTTTCAAATTTCAAATTTGAATTAAATGAAATTAATTGTTGTAAGGCTGGTAGAGCTGAAGCCATGCCTTCGAGCATGATATAGTTGGGGTCACATTAATGGCTGACAATAGGAGGGATCTAGATCCAATTCGGAATAGACATCCATTGAATTCCATTCAATGTAAATTAATGAGAGTAGGTGAGATGGAGGGAAGAGCTCAAAGAGACCCTCTTTTGTAAAAAGATATTTTTGTATCTAGATAGAGTTAGTTCTGCATGAGTTAGAGAGAAGCAAGAACATATAGGATAGGAAGAGAGGAGATTCGAGACTCTGTTGCAGTCCAAGCTCAAACACATTGTAATAAGAAATTTATTTTAATACAAAGAGCATTTTTTACTGCATGAGATTCTTTGTGTGTTTATGTGTTTATGAATGAATGTCTTTATGTGTTGATGCTTATGTTGTAGATGTATGTGATAGGTTCCATCTGCAGGTGATATATAGACTTCTCTATCTATCTATGAGTTTATTTGATTTTCAATCTGGTTCTTTGTGGCTTCATGCAAGAGGTTGCATGACATAATACTGAGGGTTATGTAAGCCAGTGCAAGAGTGCACTTTTGCATTCTGTGGAATTTAGACAGAGACATGCTAGGAGGGTGCACCAGAGGAAGTATTAGACTGAGGGAGAAGACTCAAGGTTTCTGAACACTTTGGAGGTGAGACTTTGCAGAGGAGGGCATAGAGAGAAGACAGAATCACTGAAGGTTCTGTAAAACTCTGCCAGTAGGGCATTGAGCGAGTGCATAGAGTGCACAAGAGAGAACTCTCTTTCGAGTTCTGAGATAAGGGAAGTGTCAAGGGAAGACACTCATAGGGTTACTGAACACCCTGTAGGCTCAACAAGGTGTTCTTGAGCAGGAAGTTGCATAAGAGGGAACTTCCATCCCTTCAATGAGAGAAAGGGGCAGAGACCATTGAGGTCCGAGAAGTTGAAGCTCAAGGAGGACAAAGACCTGTGTAAGGAGTGAACTAGGCCAACACTCAAGTGAAGTGTTGATAGACATCCATCTAAAGGCTCGTCAAGTTCAGGAGGTTGAGTGAAGGAGTGGGCGTTGAGAGAGGACTTACTCTAATTCCCGAAGCTCAGGAGGAACAATGCCTTTGTGCACAGAGAAATAGTAGAAAGGAGAAGAAGGTCAAGAAACCTTCGAGGTTTCTGAGTTGACAAAGCTCAGGAGGGGAAGTGTTCCTATAATGCAGATGAGACCCAAAGGAACCAGTCTCGCAAGAGAAGCATTGAAGGCTAAGACCTTCAAGTGTCAAAACTTTTCCAAGGGAAGGGAAGAAGCACAAGCTCATGAAGGAGGAGAAACAGTTGCCGTTAGATCAACTGGGAAGACAAGATCAGGACCATTATATCAGTGTTCAGATAAGAGGAGCACACATAGGATATGTTCAAATCTGCGTATCCATATCTAGAGGCATAGATCAACATTCATTGATCTTGAGTTAAGGTGCACATCGTTTAAGTTTTTAGCATTTCGTTACCGGGAAATCTGAGGGAAGATTCTCGGCACTTGTTCCCCAAAGTCACGAAAGGAAATTTCATGAAGGGATCTAGACCATCGATCACGGAGGTTTACGAGCCATCAGATCTGTAGGATGCATGGAAAATATCCATAGGCCATCGACGTTGTCATCACTAGGAGAACAAGGGTGAAGACCGTTGAAATATCGTGAAAGGAGAGTTCGCGAAAATATCAGGGTTGTTCATCAAGGAGGACACTTGGCGAGCGGTCAAGGTTTCAGGGAAACCCCTGAAAGGTTGTGGTTCGTCGATCCAGTTGGATCGTGGTCATTGGTTCAAGAGGAATCTGGACCGTTGATCTCTCAAGGAGGAATTTTGGTGTTTCATGGACCGGGAAAATGAGAGGGAGAATATTTCGACTCTCATACGAGAAATCGCGAAAGGGTCAACACTATTGATCTAGGGGAAGAGATGGATGGTTGAGTGTCCAAGGAGGAACTTCAGGGTTTTAGCAACCAAAATATCTGGGAACAGAGGCCTTCAACTTCACAAGTCGTGAAGTCCCGAAACACCTTGAGACTTGGCCCTAGGTCACAAGAGAGGGGTCATATGGTAGAAGGACAAGGGAAGTGCTATAATTAGGTCAGGCGCTTAACTCATGGATCATAATTTCAGGATCCGTGAGTTTGAAGGAAGGAGGAGTCATGAGAAACGAAGTCTTGACTCATGAAACTGTGAAACAATCGTGATCGTTGAAGCAAGGAGGGAGCAAGGCCATTGGATTTGGCCAGCATAAGAGCTGGGTTTCTGGGATTAGGGACACAAGGAGAACAATGGAGCATTGTTCGCAGGATTCCCGAAACACAGGAACACGATGCATGTCCAGAATTTTGGCCCAGGTTATAGATGAGGGTCACATGAGTACAAGAATAAGGGGGAGCCAAGGAAACCTTAGCCCTGTTTTCAAGTTTTGTGAGAGGAAGGAGTCAGGGGACTCACAGTCGGATTCGCGAAATGTTTCAGGTTTTGGAAGAGGAAGGAGTCAGGGGACTCACAGTCGGATTCGCGAAATGTGAATTATGATAAGCACCTTTTGAGTTAGGCCTTGATCACAATGACGATCACATGATAGTGAAGCTCGTGCTTGGTGTTTGAGTTTCACACAATGATTTTCAATATAAGGGACCTGTGGATTCATTATAGCAGGAGCCCGAAGAGCCATTTCATCTCAGGGAAGAGAGCGATCCAGAGACTGGGAGGTCGTGGACCCTGTCGAGGTAGGGATTCTGCATCAAGTCGTATCAGAGTGCTTTCTATCTATATATTTCAGGCAGAGGGAGGCAGAGTAAACAAGAGATAGTTCGATACCATCAAGTGGTATCAAGAGCTGAAGCAAGACAGAGTGTTGATGCTCTGTGTGAAAAGATTGTTGCAGGATGTAGCAACAAATGGTACAGTTGGGTGGACTGTAGGAGATGCTGGAAGTGCTCTCAGTCGCAGAGTGACAACAACAAAATTGCCAGGAGGGAAGGTAGGAGGATGAGGATGGCTACTGAAAGCCATAGGAATGGTGAAGGAAACGACCACCAGCAGAAGGGAAAATATGTAATGGATAAAGAAATCGCTGGGTGAGGGTGAGATTGGAACAACTTGCATTGAATATGCAGCAGGATGAAAGAGAATGATGGGTGTATGAATGGCCCATGAAAACAAAGGTGAAATGGCCAGTTAGGAAATTGTTGGCCAGAAGACAACAAAAGCTATGGAAAATGTGGCTGAGGTATGTTGAAAGCCTCAGAGACATAAAGGAAGTGGTTTACATCTATGAGCTAGAAGCTGGGAGAAATATCAGTGATGATGAGGATAAGAGATCACTAGAAGATCTCAGATATTTCTAGGTGAAAAACAAGGAACTTTCAAGTTGCTAGGTTGGAAATGAGATGGGATCACTAGGGGATCTCATAGACTACCAGGTGGGCAGAGAAGAAATCCCATATTGCCAAGTGGGCAAGGGAGAGAATATGAGATCAAAGGTGAGTTCATATCAGCAAGGAGAGATGATGGAGAAGGATCAAACACACTTTCTAATCATTGGAGGGATAGAGGTATTCCTGCCATACAACCCAGTTGAGGCTGAAGCCTGTGCTACATATGAAACAATAGTAGAAGGACAACCAGCTATGACTGCCAAAGAAAAAGAAGAAATGGAGCAGACATCAGAATCTACCCCAACAAAAGAGGAACATGCATATAATATGTTCACTCCATGGGAGTTAGAGTTAGAGATGTTGGAGGATTGGTTGAACCATCCATAACCAGTAAATGACTGCCATGAGCAGACAGTCATGCATATTTTGGAAAAAAGAATTTGGATCAATTGCTCAAAAATTTCAGCCATGGAGTTGAACAGATGATGATTGTAGCACTGAGGTCTACAACAGAAGGTGAATTAGAATTCTAGTCTGAGGAGCAGCTGGAGGAAGATGGAGATGCACCAGCAGGAGAACTGGCAGAAACAAAGTTGTCAGAGAAGGAATTTGAGTAGAAGATCAGTGATATGATTGCATAATTGGAGTCTCCAACAGAGTGGAAATTTGATGCCACAAGAGAAGGTAAAGACAACATGGGAGATCAAGCAGATCTTCCCACTAAGGAGAAAGAAGAAGTGCAACCAAGGAGACTGCATAAAGAGAAGAAACAACTGGAGCAGCTAGATGAGGAAGTTGAAGAGATAAGAAAATTTATGTTGAGGTCAGCAACATAATCTGTTAGCAAGGGGATGAACATAATCTGGAGTAGCAGGGAATATGCAGCAACAACGAAGCGGTGGAGCGGATGGACAACTCCTGAGAACTATTTGGGATCCGGGTGGATTTCAACATCATATCTTGGAAGCTCATGAGCAGGAGCTCATGATTTCTCTAGCTAAGGAGTATGATGTAGGAGTATCACTCCATTTCATCAAGTGCCAGCTAGCCAGCACATGCAGCATGCGTTCAATGGAGAGGAGAGGGACAACCCTCTCACTTTCAAATTTCAAATTTGAATTAAATGAAATTAATTGTTGTAAGGCTGGTAGAGCTGAAGCCATGCCTTCGAGCATGCTATAGTTGGTGTTTCTTTAATGGATGAAAACAAGAGGGCTCTAGATCCAATTCGGACTAGACATCCATTGAATTCCATTCAATGTAAATTAATGAGAGTAGGTGAGATGGAGGGAAGATCTCGAGGAGCCCTTCTTTTGTAAAAGGATATTTTTGTATCTAGATAGAGTTAGTTCTGCATGAGTTAGAGAGAAACAAGAACATATAGGATAGGAAGAGAGGAGAGTCGAGACTCTATTGCAGTCCGATCTCGAACACATTGTAATAAGCCATTTATGTTAATACAAAGACCAGTTTTTCTTGCATGAGATTCTTTGTGTGTTTATGTGTTTATGAATGAATGTCTTTATGTGTTGATGCTTATGCTGTAGATGTATGTGATAGGTTCCATCTACAATTGATAGATATACTTCTCTATCTATCTTTGAGTTTATTTGATTTTCAGTATGGTTCTTTGTGGCTTGATGGAAGAGGTTGCATGACAAAATACTAAGGGTTATGTAAGCCATTGCAAGAGTGCACTTCTGAGTTCTGCAGAATTCAGATAGAGAAATGTCAGGAGTGCATACTAGAGGAAGTCTTAGACTCAAGGAGAAGCCTCAAGGTTTTTGAACACTTTGGAAGTGAGACTATGCAGAGGAGGGCACAGAGAGAAGACCGAATCACTCAAAGTTCTGCAAAACTCTATCAGGAGGGCATCGAGCGAGTGCATAGAGTGCATGGGAGAGAACTCTCTTTCAATTTATGAGATAAGGGAAGTGTCAAGGAAAGACACTCATAGGGTTACTGAACACCCTGTAGGCTCAACAAGGTGTGCTTGAGAAGGAAGTTGCAAAAGAGGGCACTTTGATCCCTTCAATGAGAGAAAGGGGCAGAGACCATTGAGGTTCGAGCAGTTGAAGCTCAAGGAGGACAAAGACCTGTGTAAGGAGTGCATTAGGCCAACACTAGAGTGAAGTGTTGATAGAAATTTTTCTGAAGTATCTTCAAGCTCAGGAGGTCCAGCACAGGAGTGGGTGCCGAGAGAGGACTTACTCTAAGTCTCGAAGCTCAGAAGGAATAGTGCCTTTGTGGACAGAGAAATAACAGAAAGGAGCAGAAGGGTAAGAAACCTTCAAGGTTTCTAAGTTGACAAAGCTCAGGAGGGGAAGCATTCCCATAACACAGATGAGACCCAAAGGAACTAGGCTTACAAGAGAAGCATTGAAGGCCAAGACCTTCAAGTGTCAAAAATATTCCAAGGGAAGGGAAGAAGCACAAGGTCGAGAAGGAGGAGCAACAACTGTCATTAGATCAGCTGGGAAGACGAGATCTGGACCATTTGATCAATGTTCAGATAGGAGGAGCACACATAGGAGATGTTCAAATCTAAGCCGTCGGATCTAGAATCATAGATCAACATCCATTGATATCGAGGTAAGGTGCACATGGTTTAAGTTTTCATCATTTCGTTACTGGGAAATCTGAGGGAATATTCTCGGTACTCATTCCCCAAAGTCACGAAAGGAAATTTCATGAAGGGATCTAGACCGTCAGTCACGGAGGTTTACAAGCTGTCGTATCTGGAGGATGTGTGGAAGATATTCTTAGGCCAACAACATTTTCATCACAAGGAGAACAAGGGTGAATACCAGTGAAATCTCGTGAAAGGAGTGTTCACGAAAAAATCAGGGTGGTTCATCAAGGAGGACACTTGGTGAGCGGTCAAGGTTTTGGGGAAACCCACGAAAGGTTGTGGGATGTCAATCCAGTTGTATCGTGGTCATTGGTTGAAGAGGAATCTAGACCATTGATCTCTCAAGGAGGAATTCCAGTGTTTCATGGACCAGGAAAATGAGAGGGAGAATCTTTCGACTCTCATACGAGAAATCGTGAAAGGGTCATCACTGTTGATCCTAGGGAAGTGCTGGACCGTTGAGTGTTCAAGGAGGAACTTCAGGGTTTTAGCAATCAAAAGATCAGGGAATAGAGGCCTTCAACTTTGCAAGTCACAAAGTCCTGAAACACCTTGAGACTTGGCCCCAGGTCACAGGAGAGGGGTCATATGGTAGAAGGGTAAGGGAAGCGCTAGAATCTAGCTAGGCGCTTAACTCATGGATCAAAATTTCAGAATGCATGAGTTTGAGGGAAGGAAGAGTCATGAGACGTGAAGTCTCAACTCACGAAACCACGAAACAATCCTGACCATTGAAGCAAGGAGGGAGCAGGGCCATTGGATTTGGCGAGCATAAGAGTTGGGTTTTGGGGATTAGGGACACAAGGAGAACACTGGAGCATTGTTCGAAGGATTCCCGAAACACAGGAACACGACACTTGTCCAGGATTTTGGCCTAGGTTATAGCCAAGGTTCACATGAGTAGAGGCATAAGGGGGAGCAAAGGAAACCTTAACCCTATTTTGGGTTTTGTGAGAGGAAGGAGTCAGGGGACTCACAGTCGGATTCGTGAAATGCGAATTACAAGAAGTGCCTTTTGAGTTAGGCCTTGATCACAATGATGATCACATGATAGTGAAGCTCATTCTTGGTGTTTGAGTTTCACATGACGAGTTTCAATATAAGGGACCTATGGATTCGTTCAAGGGGTTCCAGTAGGAGCCCAAAGAGACATTTCGTCTCAGGGAAGAGAGCGATCCAGAGACTGGGAGGTCGTGGACCCTGCCGAGGTAAGGGTTCTGCATCAAGTGGTATCAGAGCTCTTTCTATCTGTATATTTTAGGTAGAGGGAGGCAGAGTAAACAAGAGATAGTTCGATACCATTAGGTGGTATCAGGAGCTGAAGGAAGATAGAATATTGATGCTCTGTGTGAAAAGATTGTTGCAGGATGAAACAACAAATGGTATAGTTGGGTGGACTATAGGAGATTCTCGAAGTGCTCTCAGGAACAGAGTGACAACAACAAACTTTCCAGGAGGGAAGGTAGGAGGATGAGGATGGCTACTGAAACCCATAGGAATGGTGAAGGAAAGGACCACCAGCAGAAGGGAAAATATGTAATGGATAAAGAACTCGTTGAGGTGAGGGTGAGATTGGAACAACTTGCATTGAATATGTAATAGGATGAAAGAGAACGATGGGTGTATGAATGGACCATGAAAACAAAGGTGAAATGGCCAGTCAGGAAATTGTTGGCAAAAAGACAACAAAGGCTATTGAAAATGTGGCTGAGGTATGCTGAAAGCCTTAGAGACACAAAGGAAGTGGCTTACGTCTATGAGCCAAAAGATGGGAGAAATCTCAGTGATGACGAGGATAAGAGATCACTAGAAGATCTCAGATATTTCCAAGTGAACAACAAGGAACTTTCAAGTTTCTAGGTGGGAAATAAGATGGGATCACTAGGGGATCTCATAGACTACCAGGTGGGCAGAGAAGAAATCCCATATTTCCAAGTGGGCAAGGGAGAGAATATGAGCTCAGAGGTGAGTTCATATCAACAAGGAGAGCTGACGGAGAAGGATCAGACACACTTTCTAATCATTGGAGGGATAGAGGTATTCCTACCATACAACCGAGTTGAGGCTAAAGCCTGTGCTACATATGAAACAATAGTAGAAGGACACCCAACTGTGACTGCCAAAGAAAAAGAAGAAATGGAGCAGACATAAGAATCTACCCCAATAGAAGAGGAACATGCATATAATATGTTCACTCCATGGGAGTTAGAGTTAGATATGTTGGAGGATTGGTTGAACCATCCATAACCAGTAAATGACTGCCCTGAGAAGACAGTCATGCAGATTTTGGAAAAAAAGAATTTGGATCAATTGCTCAAAAATTTCAGCCAGGGAGTTGAACAGATGATGATTGCAGCACTGAGGTCTACAACAGAAGGTGAATTAGAATTTCAGTCTGAGGAGCAGCTGGAGATGCACCAGTAGGAGAACTGGCAGAAACAAAGCTGTCAGAAAAGGAATTTGAGTAGAAGCTCAGTGATAGGATTGTAGAATTGGAGTCTCCAACAGAGTAGCAATTCAATGCCACAAGAGAAGGTAAATACAACATGGGAGATCGAGTAGATCTGCCCACTAAGGAGAAAGAAGAAGTGCAACCAAGGAGACTACATAAAGAGAAGCAACAACTGGAGTAGCTAGATGAGGAAGTTGAAGAGATAATAAAGTTGATGTTGAGGTCAGGAACAAAATCTGTCAGCAAGGGGCTGAACATAAGAGAGCCTGTAATAGTAGTAGGGAATATGCAACAACAATGAAGTGGTGGAGCGGATGGACAACTTCAGAGAACTATTTGGGATCCAAGTGGATTTCAACAACAAATCTTGGAAGCTCATGAGAAGGAGCTCATGATTTATCTAGATAAGGAGTATGATGCAGGAGCATCACTCCACATCATCAAGTGCCAGCTAGCCAGCACACCCAACATGCGTTCAATGGAAAGGAGAGGGACAACCCTCTCACTTTCAAATTTCAAATTTGAATTAAATGAAATTAATTGTTGTAAGGATGGTAGAGCTGAAGTCGTGGCTTCTAGAATGCTATAGTTGGTGTCACTTTAATGGATGACAACAGGAGGTCTCTAGATCCAATTCGGACTAGAAATCCATTGAATTCCATTCAATGTAAATTAATGAGAGTAGGTGAGATGGAGGGAAGATCTCGAGGAGCCCCTATTTTGTAAAAGGATATTTTTGTATCTAGATAGAGTTAGTTATACATGAGTTAGAGAGAATCAAGAATAGATAGGATAGGAAGAGAGGAGATTCGGGACTCTGTTGCAGTTCGAGCTTCAACACATTGTAATAAGACATTTATGTTAATACAAAGAACAATTTTTCATGCATGAGATTCTTTGTGTGTTTATGTGTTTATGAATGAATGTCTTTATGTGTTTATGCTTATGCTGTAGATGTATGTAATAGGTTCCATCTGCAAGTGATAGATATAATTCTCTATCTATCTGTGAGTTTATTTGATTTTCAGTCTGGTTCTTTGTGGCATGATGCAAGAGGTTGCATGAAAAAATAATGAGGGTTTTGTAAGCCATTGCAAGAGTGCACTTCTGAGTTTTGCAGAATTCAGATAGAGAAATGCCAGGAGGGTGTACTAGAGGAAGTCTTAGACTCAGGGAGAAGCCTCATATTTTTTGAACACTTTGAAGGTGAGACTGTGCAGAGGAGGGCACAGAGAAAAGACAGAATCACTGAAGGTTCTGTAAAACTCTGTCAGGAGGGCATTGAGCGAGTGCATAGAGTGCATGGGAGAGAACTCTCTTTCAATTTATGAGATAAGGGAAGTGTCAAGGGAAGACACTCATAGTGTTACTGAACACCCTATAGGCTCAACAAGGCATGCTTGAGCAGGAAGTTGCAGAAGAGGGCACTTCCATCCCTTCAATGAGAGAAAGGGGCAGAGACCATTGAGGTTTGAGCAGTTGAAGCTCAAGGAGGACAAAGACCTATGTAAGGAGTGCATTAGACCAACACTCGAGTTAAGTGTTTATAGATAGTTGTCTGAAGTATCTTCAAGCTCAGGAGGTCCAGCGCAGGAGTGGGTGCCAAGAGAGGACTTACTCTAAGTCTTGAAGCTTAGGAGGAATAATGCCTTTGTGCACAGAGAAATAGTAGAAAGGAGCAAAAGGTTAAGAAACCTTCGAGGTTTCTGAGTTGAAAAAGCTTAGGAGGGAAACCATTCCCATAACATAGATGAGACCCAAAGGAATTGGGCTCACAAGAGAAGCATCGAAGGCTGATACCTTCAAGTGTCAAAAATATTCCAAGGGAAGGAAGAAGTGCAAGGTCAGGAAGGAGGAGCAACAACTGTCGTTAGATCAGCTGGGAAGACAAGATCTGGACCATTCGATCAGTGTTCAGATAGGAGTAGCACACATAGGAGATGTTCAAACCTGAACCGTTGGATCTAGAAGCATAGATCAACATCCATTGATCTCGAGGTAAGGTGCACATGGTTTAAGTTTTCAGCATTTCGTTACAAGGAAATCTGAGGGAATATTCTCGGCACTCGTTCCTCAAAGTCACGAAAGGAAATTTTGTGAAGGGATCTAGACCGTCAGTCACGAAGGTTTACGAGCCATCAGATCTGCAGGATGTGTGGAATATATTCGTAGGCCATCAGCATTTTCATCACCAGGAGAACAAGGGTGAAGACTGGTGAAATCTCGTGAAAGGAGAGTTCGCGAAAAAATCAGGGTGGTTCATCAAGGAGGACACTTGGCAAGCGGTCAAGGTTTCGGGGAAACCCCCGAAAGGTTGTGGGCCTTCGATCCAGTTGTATCATGGTCATTGGTTCAAGAGGAATCTGGACCATTGATCTCTCAAGGAGGAATTTTGGTGTTTCATGGACCGGGAAAATGAGAGGGAGAATCGTTCGACTCTCATACGAGAAATCACGAAAGGGTCAACACCGTTGATCCAGGGGAAGAGCTGGATTGTTGAGCATCCAAGGAGGAACTTTAGGGTTTCAACAATCATAAGATCAGGGAACAGAGGCCTTCGACTTCGCAAGTCATAAAGTCCTTAAACACCTTGAGACTTGGCCCCAGGTCACAGGAGAGGGGTCATATGGTAGAAGGACAAGGGAAGCGCTAGAAGCTAGCTAGGCGCTTAACTCATGGATCAGAATTTTGGGATCCATGAGTTCGAGGGAAGGAGGAGTCATGAGATTTGAAGTCTTAACTCACAAAACTGTGAAACAATACTGATCGTTGAAGCGAGGAGGGAGCAGGGCCGTTGGATTTGTCCAACATAAGAGTAGGGTTTCGGGGATTAGGGACACAAGGAGAACAATGGAGAATTCTTCGCAGGATTCCCAAAACATAGGAACACGATGCATGTCTAGGATTTTAGCCCAGGTTATAGTCGAGGGTCACATGAGTAGAGGCATAAGGTGGAGCCAAGGAAACCTTAGCCCTGTTTTCGGGTTTTGTGAGAGGAAGGAGTCAGGGGACTCACAGTCGGATTCGCGAAATGCGAATTACGATAAGCGCCTTTTGAATTAGGCATTGATCACAACGACGATCACATGATAGTGAAGCCCGTGCTTGGTGTTTGAGTTTCACACAACGAGTTTCAATATAAGGGACCTGTGGATTCGTTCAAGGGGTTCCAGCAGGAGCCCGAAGATCCATTTCGTCTCAGGGAAGAGAGCGATCCAAAGACCGAGAGGTTGTGGACCCTGTCGAGGTAGGGGTTCTACATCAAGTGGTATCAAAGTTCTTTTTGTTTGTAGATTTCAGGTAGAGGGAGGCATAGTAAACAAGAGAAAATTTGATACCATCAGGTGGTATCAGGAGTTGAAGGAAGACAGAGTGTTGATGCTCTGTGTGAAAAGATTGTTGCAGGATGCAACAACAAATGGTACAGTTGGGTGGACTGTAGGAGATGCTGGAAGTGATCTCAGTCACAGAGTGACAACAACAAACTTGCCAAGAGGGAAGGTAGGAGGATGAGGATGGCTACTAAAAGCCATAGGAATGGTGAAGGAAAGGACCACTAGCAGAAGGGAAAATATGTAATGGATAAAGAACTCGTTGAGGTGAGGGTGACATTGGAACAACTTGCATTGAATATGCAACATGATGCAAGAGAACGATGGGTGTATGAATGGCCCATGAAAACAAAGGTGAAATGCTCAGTTAGGAAATTGTTGGCCAGAAGACAACAAAGTCTATTGAAAATGTGGTTGAGGTATGCTGAAAGCCTCAGAGACACAAAGGAAATGGTTTACATCTGTGAGCTAGAAGCTGGGAGAAATCTCAGTGATGATGAAGATAAGAGATCACTGGAAAATCTCAAAGATTTCTAGGTGAGCAGCGAGGAACTTTCAAGTTGCCAAGTGGGAAATGAGATGGCATCACTAGGGGATCTCATAGACTACCAGGTGGGAAGAGAAGAAATCCCATATTTCCAAGTGGGCAAGGGAGGGAATATGAGCTCAGAGGTGAGTTCATATCAACAAGTAGAGTTGATGGAGAACGATCAGACACACTTTCTGATCATTGGAGGGATAGAGGTATTCCCTCCATACAACCCAGTTGAGGCTGAATCGTGTGCTACATATGCAAAAATAGCAGAAGGACAACCAACTGTGACTGTCAAAAAAGAAGAAGAAATGGAGCAGACGTCAAAATATGCCCCAACAGAAGATGAACATGCATATAAGATGTTCACTCTATGGGAGTTAGAGTTAGAGATGATGGAGGATTGGTTGAACCATACATAACCAGTAAATGACTACCATGAGCAGACAATCATGCATATTTTAGAAAAAAAGCATTTGGATCAATTGCTCGAAAATTTCAGCCAGGGAAATGAACAGATGATGACTACAACATTGAGGTCTACAACAAAAGGTGAATCAAAATTCTAGTCTGAGGAGTAGCTGGAGGAAGATGGAGATGCACTAGCAAGAGAACTGGCGGAAACAAAGTTGTTAGAGAAGGAATTTGAGTAGGAGCTCAGTGATAGGATTGCAGAATTAGAGTCTCCAACAGAGTGGCAATTCAATGCCACAAGAGAAGGTAAAGACAACATGGGAGATCGAGCAGATCTACCCACTAAGGAGAAAGAAGAAGTGAAACCAAGGAGACTGCATAAAGAGAAGCAGCAACTAGAGAATCTAGATGAGGAAGTTGAAGAGAGAAGAAATATAATTTTGAGGTCAGCAACAGAATCTGTCAGTGAGGGGTTGAACATAGGAGAGCCTGTAATAGTAGCAGGGAATATGCAGCAGCAATGAAGCGGTGGAGTAGATGGAAAACTCTAGAGAACTATTTGGGATCCAGGTGGATTTCAACACAGATCTTGGAAACTCATGAGTAGGAGCTCATGATTTCTCCATCTAATGAGTATGATGTAGGAGCATCACTCCATGTCATCAAGTGCCAGCCAACCAACACACCCAGCGTGCGTTCAATTGAGAGGAGAGGCACAACCCTCTCACTTTCAAATTTCAAATTTGAATTAAATGAAATTAATTGTTGTAAGGATGGTAGAGCTGAAGCCATGCCTTCGAGCATGTTGTAGTTGGTGTCTCTTTAATGGATGACAACAGGAGGTCTCTAGATCCAATTCGGACTAGACATCCATTGAATTCCATTCAATGTAAATTAATGAGAGTAGGTGAGATGGAGGGAAGATCTCGAGGAGCCCCTCTTTTGTAAAAGGATATTTTTGTATCTAGATAGAGTTAGTTCTGCATGAGTTAGAGAGAATCAAGAACAGATAGGATAGGAAGAGAGGAGATTCGAGACTCTGTTGCAGTCTGAGCTCAAACACATTGTAATAAGACATTTATGTTAATACAAAGAGCAGTTTTTCCTGCATGAGATTCTTTGTGTGTTTATGTGTTTATGAATGAATGTATTTATGTGTTGATGCTTATGTTGTAGATGTATGTGATAGGTTCCATCTACAGGTGATAGATATACTTCTCTATCTATCTGTGATTTTATTTGATTTTCAGTCTGGTTCTTTGTGGCTTGATGCAAGAGGTTGCATGACAAAATACTGAGGGTTTTGTAAGCCATTGTAAGAGTCCACCTCTGAGTTCTACGGAATTCGGATAGAGAAATGCTAGGAGGGCGTACCAGAGGAAGTCTTAGACTCAAGGAGAAGCCTTAAGGTTTTTGAACACTTTGGAGGTGAGACTGTGCAGAGGAGGGCACAGAGAGAAGACAAAATCACTGAAGGTTCTGTAAAACTCTGTCAGGAGGGAACCGAGCGAGTGCATAGAGTGCATGGGAGAGAACTCTCTTTAGATTTATGAGATAAGGGAAGTGTCAAGGGAAGACACTCATAGGGTTACTGAACAGCCTGTAGGCTCAACAAGGCATTCTTGAGCAGGAAGTTGCAGAAGAGGGCGCTTCCATCCCTTCGATGAGAGAAAGGGGCAGAGACCATTGAGGTCTGAGCAGTTGAATCTCAAGGAGGACAAAGATCTGTGTAAGGAGTGCACTAGGCCAACATTCGAGTGAAGTGTTGATAGATAGTATTCTGAAGTATCTTCAAGCTCAGGAGGTCCAGCACAAGAGTGGGCGCCGAGAGAGGACTTACTCTAAGTCCTGAAGCTCAGGAGGAACAGTGCCTTTGTGCACAGAGCAATAGCAGAAAGGTGCAGAAGGTTAAGAAACCTTTGAGGTTTCTGAGTTGACAAAGCTCAGGAGGGGAAGCATTCCCATAACACATATGAGACCCAAAGGAACTGGGCTCACAAGAGAAGCATCGAAGGCTGAGACCTTCAAGTGTCAAAAATATTCCAAGGGAAGGGAAGAAGCGCAAGGTCAGGAAGGAGGAGCAACAACTGTCATTAGATCAGCTGGGAAGATGAGATCTGGACCATTCGATCAATGTTCAGATAGGAGGAGCACACATAGGAGATGTTCAAATCTGAGTTGTTGGATCTAGAAGCATAGATCAACATCTGTTGATCTCGAGATAAGGTGCACATGGTTTAAAATTTTGACATTTCGTTACCGGGAAATCTAAGGGAATATTCTCGGCACTCGTTCCCCAAAGTTGCAAAAGGAAATTTCGTGAAGGGATATAGACCGTCGATCACAGAGGTTTATGAGCCATCAGATATGGAGGATGCATGGAAGATATCTGTAGGCCATCGACATTTTCATCATGAGGAGAACAAAGGTGAAGACCCGGTGAAATCTCGTGAAAGGAGAGTTCGCAAAAAAATCAGGGTGGTTCATCAAGGAGGACACTTGGCGAGTGGTCAAGGTTTCGGGGAGGAAACCCCCGAAAGGTTGTGGGTC
>SNQJ01S0041941.1:17589-29794 GCA_010110895.2 Picea sitchensis
GATATAGAGACTTGGAGGTCGTGGACCCTGCCAAGGTAGGGGGTTTGCATCACAACCCTTGTTTACACACAATATGGCCTAGAAACACTCCAAAGGGTGAAAAGAAGATGCACTTCTTCAGGTTTAGGGAAATATGACATTTCCTTCACTTATCCAACATTAGTCTTAAACATTCAATATGATTTTTCAATAAGCTAAAAACAGTCCAATCATCAAAATATGCTTCCAAATATTTATGTAAAAATTCCTTGAATGCTTCGAGCACCACCCTAGAAAATATGGGTGGTGCATTATTTAATACAAAAGGCATCACTGTGTACTGGTAGGATCTCCATTCTATTGAAAATGTGGTCTTATGGTGATCTTCCTTAGCAATCCTGATTTAGTGATAACCTGCAAATCCATCTGTAAAGGAATATACTTCATGTCCTCCTACATTATCTAACACTTCATCGGTAAATGGTGTAGGGAATGGGTCATGTAAGTAGGCATCATTTAGATTCCTGAGATCTAAAAAGATCCTGATCTCTATTGTCTTCTTGTCTTGGACCACCATAGGGATAATCCATTCTAACTCTTCAACGAGTTCTATGATTCCTGCTTCCAACATTCTGTCTAATTCAATATTGACTTTCTACTTATATTTGGGATTTAGTTTGTAAGGTCTTTGCTTGACTAGACTTTCATATGGTTTCAAGGGGATATTTATCTCTCCCATGGGCCCTTTAATTCCCTTCATATTAGTAAACTTGGCTGGAAACAAGTCTTAATACTCATGAAGTAGTTCTGTGATCTTGTCAATAGTGGCATCATCCCAATAATATCCAACATTTGCGAGCTTAGGTGCTTGCTCGGTTCCAATATTAAATTTCTCGATTTTGATTGGCTATCTAATAAAAGGTAGTTCGAATCTTGGTCCTTCTACATCTCTCTGTCCTCCTGTCTCTGTGATGTTCACATTCCTAGGATCAACGTCTTCATCAACATTGATAATGTAACATCCTTGCAATTTCTGAAGTGGTGCAATCCACTCATCTTCTTCTTTCTCCAAAGGGATGTTAGGTGCCTCCTCAAATAGTTTATGTCTTACAACATGTAAATCTTGATCCACTGTGGGATACTAACTCTCAAATAAAAATGTAGCTATGAAGTTTTGAGTCATACCATGACAATTTGCAGTAGTGAGGCGTAGTTCTGCTTATAGATACCAATTGATAGGTGTTGTATCCAAAGTGTTGATGAATTTATGCACCCACTTCTCTTGAGGGATTATTTTCCAGGCCTCCTCACAACTTCTCACATAGTCCTTCGGACAACTTTGACATGTGTATCTAACTTCGCACCCTTCGGTTTGTTCTAAAAATCACACTGTAATCAAAGTGTGACATTGCATCCACTCCACAATGTTCTTCTTATGTGTTCCCCACCATCTCGCTGGCGTTGATTTTAAAGCTTCATCCAATGCCAACAGTCATTTTTGTACTGGTACAATTTCTTCAAATTCTGATAAGAATGTTTCTAAATGATTTAAACCGTCAAAGGTGGGAAAATTGCTTACTTCTATGCCAATCCAACGAACTTCCCTAGTCAATCTAGCACACCTCCATGCAGAAACTTCATACATCTTGTTATGCCATTTTTCCAATGCTTCTTTTGAATCTAATGAGCATGCACTGCCACTTCACCAGCTTAAGTTCCCATCTACTGTAGGATTAATGTAATCATGTTGTCTTGTTGTCAATTTGTAAATATTTTCTAGCTCATATGCACGATCTTATTCTCTTATTGGATCTGTGTATCTGCGACCTTCATAGGGATCCAGAGGTGCAATAAACCTAAGGCCATCACCTTAAAATGTCATTATTCTTTTCTTTAAGTCAACAACAGTAGAATTATTGAAATCCCAATCAATTCCTAATAGTGTAGGATAAGGACAATTATAATCAACTATCTCAATCACCTCGAAATCCACAAATGTCCTTACCACGTCGATGTCCATAGGGAAATTCTCCAGTCTTCCAAAGGGGCTTACTGTCTATTTATTGGCCATCCTAAGCCTGATAGGGGAATAGATCATCTTGGGTTTTCCCATCAATGCCCAGGTCTTCTTCGTCATAATATTGACTTCTGACCCTAAGTCGAGAACCACATAATCTATGTCATAGTCTCTAATCTGTGCATTTAGGTGTAGTTCCTTATTTGTCCTTCTCTTTTTGGATACTTTATGTACTTCTTTGTTCAACAGAGGATCTATCCTACCTATCTCATATTGTCTAATCAAATTTTGTAGTTCTTGTACATATCTTTCATCCTTAATCAGATTAATGCAAGTACATAATAATCCCATAAGCTTGCTTACCTCTTTTCCTTATCCAAGTGATGCAGATTGATCAAATGCCAAAGGCATTCCGCATTCTCTCACTCCTGGTTGTGTCTTTGATGAAGAAGCTTGATATCTTCCAAATTCTCTTCTTGCCTCTTCAAATGTTTGTTTTTCTTCCCTTAGATCGAACAACTGTGTCTTCTTTGCAACTCTCCTGACCCCTGATTCCTCTGCAGTCTTTTCTTGAGTCGCCCTGTCTTCTCCTATAGCAGCGCCTCCTCTCATGATAACAATGACTCTAGGATCCTCTCCGTGAGTTTCTGCTGATATTAGTTGTACTTGCTAGTTTCCTCCTCATCTCTCCTAAAGTTTGGATAACAACATAGGACAATCGTAAATAATATGTTCAAATGAGTTGCAGTAGCTACAAGTGGTACAAGGGTTCTGACAGTCCCTTTCCAAGTGACCTGGCTGTGCACATTTATAAAAAATGATCTAACCTCGACCTTGAAGCATGCCTCATCCTCATCCTCTTCCTTTGAATCCACCACGAGGGTTGAATTTTTCTCTTCCTGGGGAGTTAAACTACATAGTATTTCCTTCCTGTTGTACTTCACCTTGAATTTGATATGTGTCTCTTGATCTTTCGTGCAATAGGTCACAATCCCTACAGTATTTCTCATCATGCCCCACAGATTTGCAGAATGTGTAGTAGAGGTTTGTAGGTGTCTGGACATATTTTTTCATGTAGTAGCATTCACCAAGATGGTGTCTATTTATACATACCTCGCACTAGGGTAGAGTAACCTACTTCAAAGGGATCAGAGCCCCAGAGGTCAAGTACTCATGAAATATGGGACAATGCTTCTTATTGTGGCCTTCTTATTTGCATATGATACACAAGATATCATCTCTTTTATCTTTTCCCTTGTCTTTCTTCATATCTTTGACCTCCAGAGATAAACTAGTTAGCTGACTCAAAATTTGTCTCATACTTGAGATGGATTCTCCCATAAGGGCTGATTCTAGTTTCATGGAAATCTCCAATGCCTCAGCCTACGAATAGATATTATGTTGCATCAGAGGGACTCTGATGTGTGGCAAGAGGGTGCCAATGAACCATTCATTATCTTGTTCATCTAGAATCTAAAAACTCAAGTGGCATGTCAAGGTCTTAAACCTCTGATCGAACTTCCATACAGGTTCAGCTATTCTCTGGTTGATTTCTTTCAGCTCTGTAATGCACTGCGACTCCGACTTGGGTTTCTTGAATTCAAAAATCAATGCAGTATTAATGACATTTAGTAGTTTCGGTTGTGCAACTCCTTGGACAAATTTCATGTACCAACTCAGTGCGCGGTCTCTTAGGGTAGTACTAAACTGAGCTCTCTTAACAGTTTCATCAGTGACATTCTTAATACTCCACACATCTTCACATAAGAACCAATGCTGATCTGGATCTTTAGATCCATTTCCGCTAAAGGTGGGTAACCTCATCTAATCTTCCATAGATCTTCATATATTTATTGATTGAGTATGCACTGAACCACTTGTACCAGTTCTCTGAGTGATCTGATAACTTAGGTTACTCTGGTTACTTAATGCTGCTAAAACAATAGGAGGAGTGATAGTACTTACCTCGACAGTAGGTGCAGTCACTGAAGTTACCGATTCTTCTTGGCGAGGTTCTTCAGTCTATTCTTCCTCTTCCCTAGAGGACTCTAAATGTTCCTCGTTCAACAACTCTTCTTCTTCTCCACTATAGAACCCTTCATCCTATACTAGTGGCTCGTGACCCTACTCAAACAGGTTCACCAAGGGAACTTCTCTAAATGATCTCCCATCGCACGTATGTCCAACCTTCGAGTCACTATCGTTGTTTGAGTTCTTGAACATTATCCTTTCGATTTGACTAACTACTGTATCTTCAAGATGTTCTTCTCATGCAATAGCATCTTGATCTTCAACTTCAAAAAGTGTAAAATTTTTCCTCTAGGTCCCTTAAAAAAATATCTCTCTTCTTAGCTATGCAACTCTATTATGTAAATAGAAAACTCGGTAATGTACCCTCCAATGGTTCTATCAAACCAGTGATATACTTATCTTGACACAGAGTTATCAACTCTCTTGACCTTCTTGATCAGTGTCGACATCCAAACCACAGGTGGTCTAGATTTGATTTCAAACTGGGTATCTGCTAATATGGATATCCACTCGTATATCTTCTTATGAATTCCTCCAAATAAAATTTTGTGTATATTAGTAAAGATGCACCTTCCCAACCAATCCTCTGTGCTAATATTAGGGTTCTTATTCTAAGCCTCAACGAAGCACTTTTCTTGTTCTCCTATCCACTTCTGAATTTTTGTCTTCAATGGAAACCACCTTGACATTCCTTCAATAAGATCCCTATCCCGACAACGAAACCATTTGTTGGCACAGGGGAAGACCCAGGGTTCAGCTCTACAGTGCACCAACAAGCCCTAACTACTGTCCCTTTCGGCAACACCTGTGAAGAAGATGCAGTCTCACCCGAAGTAGCAATAGGGGGTTGTAGGACACATGTGTCTACAAACAGAGGAAATGTAAAGTGGATCGAAGGAAACAACACACAACAATATAATTACTCTTTATCTCCCTTAAACCCACTGTGCAAGTTATATATCATATATAAAATGATTCTGCAATAGAGTAGAATAGAAAGAAAAAGAACACAACATCAATCACATCGAACAATAAGATATGCATGGTTCACCCTCTCCCTAGGGCTACGTCCACACAACTGTGTTTCTGAATATATTATGTGAAAACATACAGTTCTATCTGTTCTCTTATATTGCATCTCTCTCTCTCTTTCTCTCCTCTCTATCTCCACTCCCTGTGCACCTGGTTGTAGGGTTGATCTTTGGACCAAGCTGAAGATCTTACAATAAATAATTCTCTTACACACAACACTTCTCTCTCGCACAATACACAATAGTACCAACAACAATGATCATCCACAAATATGACAATAACAACCACGAACAACAATCCATCCAAGGTCCTCTAGAACTTTATTAATACATTACAATGACAAACGTATAGGTGTCAAAACCCTAGGTGTCTAAAACCCTAGGTCAACTTTACTCGTACTTCCCAAGCTTTGCCAGTTTGTCCTTCCTTCTTTTCTGTGAGGTGCTCCAAAGCACTCGTTGACATATTCTTCCTCTTACTCAGTTGTCCATGATCCATCTTCCTTGATGATCTATCATCCTCGATCTCCTCGTTCAATGACTAGATTTCCCTTACTTCGCTCCTTCTTTTCTGCTTCTTTAACCACTTCGACCCAATATCAGTCAATGTTCCTTCCGCACAGTTCATATTTATCCTTTCTTCCTTAATCTTTGTTTCTTCCATAACCAAGGGCCAACATGGAGAAATTTCTATTTTCGGCACACTAGTTCAGTGGGAGTTAACTGACTAGTTCTATTTTAGACTTTCTAATCTTAGTCCATCACTATTATGCATGCATTCCTAATTATAGGATGGAATTTCCTATATGAGTGAAGATGACTCACACATTTATAACATCATAATATTCATTGATTCTCATTCTTCATTGTGTATCTCTCTTCCTTTTCTTGATAAGTTTGTTTGTGTATGATTTAGCTAGGTCTCTTGTGTAGGTTTCCATGAAACATTGACACATACCAGGTCCATTGGACCTTTACTATCTCTATGGATCGATTCCAGAGCTTCTTGATCTTCAAGTCCAATATGCACACCAAATGCACTTGAAAGGCACCTTCTTGATCCACCTGAATCACATTACAATCAATGACATGATTAACATCAGGTATATACTTTTTGAGTAATGATACATGGAATACATTATGAATAGACATTCATGCAAGCAAGGCAAGCATGTATGCTACAGGTCCAATCCTCTCTAGGATTTCAAATAGACCACAATAGCGATCTTCCAACTTTGAACAATTTCCTAATTTCAGGGAACTTCTGTTGGTGTTTAATTTCAAGAATACATGGTCACCCACTTTAAATTCCTTGTGATTTCTTCCCTTATCAACATAGATTTTCTTCTTGTCTTGGGAAGCCTTTAAATTCTGTTTTAATTTCAACATTTTCTCTTCCATTTCCCAGAGTAATTTTGGCCTAACTATTGTTCTATCTATTGTTTTTTCCCATCTTACTGGTGTGTTGCGCCTTCTTCCATGAAGTTCCTCAAATGGGATCATATTTAGAGATGCTTGGTACCCATTTTTATAAGCAAACTCTACAAAGTGTAGGTGGTCTTCCCATTTTAATGGTTTATCCATCACATACATCCTCAACATATCCCCAATCACTTGATTCACCCTCTCTATTTGTCCATCTGATTCTAGATGATATGTTGTACTAAAATTCAATTTTGTTCTAAATCCCTTATATAATCCTTTCCAAAAAATTGATGTAAATTTTGGATCTCAGTCAAACACAATTTTCTTGGGTATACCATGTAATCGAGCAATTTCTCTCATATAAACATCAACAATGTTGTCTCCCTTGTGAGTGAGATTTATTGGAATAAAATGGGCAGCTTTAGTAAGCTTATCCACCACTACCATAATAGAATCATGTTACTTGTTTGTTCTGGGAATTTTGGTGATGAAATCCATTGTTACAACTACCCATTTCCACTTAGGAATGGGTAATGGCTGCAACAAACCAGTTGAGGTTCTATGCTCAGCCTTTAGATTTTGAAACTCCAAACATTTGTGATGCAAGAGCATCACCATCAATAGTTAAAGAGGCTAGGTGGAAGACAACTCAGCACCTAGCATGCAAATTTCAAACTGTTTTTGAATTCTAAGAAGGGTGCGTCATTATGTTTTGAGAGGATTGTAATTTAAAGATTTTAAATATTTTGAGGCAAGATCCATCACATAAGACCGCCGAAGTTGTAATCACCTTAATTATCAGATACGGTTGTACATATACTGAGTATGAACTCATACCTAAATGTAATTTCCATTCAATGTAATAGTCCTTAGTAGATGAATGTATTAACTATGATAGGATAGTTGTAAGGTAGTCTGGAGGGAAGGCTAGAGAAGCCTCTCCATGTATAAATATATGTATTTTATGCCCAAATGAGGCTATTGAATATTATTTTTATTGTTTTTGAAAGAGTTGTTGAAGCTTATGAAGAGTTGTAGAGAGATGTATGAGTCCATGTACATGTTTTACTGAATAAATACAAGCAGAGAGGTTTGATTCCAAATGTATGGTGTTGTGTTCATCTTAATTATTTAAATACATGTGATGTTTCTTTTTTCTCTCTGTGTTTTATCTGTTTATGTATATTTTATGCATGGATATGTTTTTCATGGTTAAGTGTGGAAACCTTTGATGTTTCTATAAGTTTCATTTGTTTCTCTTATGAGATTCCTTGTGCAAGGAGTGAGTAGTGCCTACAAGGAATGTGCAGGACAAGTTGAGATAGACTTAGAAGATCAGAAGAGATAACGTGAATTTACAGTTGAAGTGCAAGGAGTGCATAGTTGTTCAGTTGAAGTGAAAATAACACACAGTTTCTCAATAGAGAGAAAATATTGGAGAAGACCCATGAAAGGAGTTCTTAAAGGAGATTTTCTTCAAAAATATCTAAGTCCAAAAAAAATTCTCAAAAATTCAAAGGTTGTAAGGAGTGCACCAGAGGTCTAAAATAACTCAAGGTATTAAACCTTAGGAAGGATAGTGGTTAGAATCCTTAAGGAGGAGAGGATTCGTTGTTTTAAGAGTTGAACGATTGAGATATGTTGGGGAGAATCCAAGATCTTTTATCACCCTTATATATGGAGAAGAAGTGTGGGGTTTAACCTTGGAAGTTCTTAATACTTCATGTTTTTGGAGAAGTTGTGGATCAAGTTCAAAGGAGGAGTTATCGAACAGGGGAAATCAACGATTGAGTTCCATTCGAAAGTTTGCAGGAGATCTGATAGTCATTGGATTAGGAGGATTTGTGTAAGGGTTAATCGGTGAAGTCCTTCAGACTTCACACATTTGGGAGATTTGGAGCGTGGAGAGGTTGGGATGCCCGAAGTCCCAAAGGCAGGAGTTAATCATGTCCATCCAAAATCTGAGGACACATGTCAATATATCATGTACTCTGGTGCACTAGCACTTCAGAGGAAGTTAGGAGGGGTGATTCTAGAGTGGAGGAACCCCAAAGTCCTGAAGTCTGGAGTTGATCAGGACCATTGATCAGGGGAAGGACATGGGGAAGCATATCTGAAGGTCTGACACTCTAGAGGAAACATAGTGAAGTGTTGTGAGGTCGCGAAGGCTTGAAGGCCAGAGTCAATCCTAGTCATTCGTTGGAGAAGGACATGTGGCAATAGATCCCGTAATTCAGGGATGTGGAACTTCAGTGAAATTAAATCATCATGAAGACAGGAAGGGAACTACCAAAGTCCCGAAAAAATCATATCCATTGATATGGAAGGGGAAACATGAAGGAAGGAGAAACCCTTCGGCGTTTCAGAGATCCAGGAGATTTGTGGAAAAGGCTTTGTGAAGAAATCACCAAAGCCCATAGTGAGAAAAATATGGAGAGGAGTCGATCAGGTGAGAGAATAGGAGTTGTCTGATATTCCACTTTTTGGTGATCAACAATTCGCAAGTGTTGTGTGCATGTTGGGTGAGGTAAAAAATCGTCGAAGCCCGAAAAATGTAATTTGATCCGTCAATCTTGATAGTTGCTGAAAAATGTTGATATTGTCGCCTAGTGTTTGACATTTCACAGATTTTGTATTGGGAGATAAGAGGGATAAAAAGTCTCAAAGTCCCAAAATTTTTGGGGATTGAAAGTTTGGCCCATGGTTTTGGCCCTTGTTCTCCGAGGAGGATTTTCCAACACTTGAGGACTCCCGAAGAAGAGAATTTTCATTTGAGAAGAATTCTTTAAGACATGTGTATTGAAATTTTGGGCTTGGAGGGAGCCCATGAGCTAATTTCAGCTCTCAACTAGAATGATCTTAGACTAGGAGGTCACACGGACCCTTGGAGAGGGTGGGATCTGCATCAATTTGGCAATAAAATCATCAACTTATTTCTTCATTTCTGGCCAATAGCATTATCTCTTGACAGCTGTAATAGTTTTCTGATAACCTGGCTGCCCAAGATAAGGTACATTATGCATTTATATAAATATCATATTTTTCAATTCCTGGGAATTTGTTACATAAATGTTTCCCCTGTATATGAGAATTTCATCATTTTCTAGCTTATAGTCTTCAATTTTTTGTTGCAAAATACCTTGTTGTAATTTTTCCACTAATTCCTTGTATTGCAAATCTAATTTTGCAGCCTCTGAGATTTTGTCTTTCAAATATGATTGGTACATGCTAATGGTTGTAGCATGAAACTCATGCACTCTTTTGTTGAGTGCATTATCCACCTTGTTCTCTTTCCCTTTGATATGCTTTATATCAAAGTCATATTCACTGAGAAATTCTAACCAACTGCTCTGCCTGGAATTTAGAGTTGGTTGTCCAAATAAATATTTCAGTCCACTATGGTCTGTCCTCAACTCGAACCTTTTTCCCATGAGGTAGTGAATCCACATATTCAAGGCATGCACTGTGGCTGCCAACTCCAAATCATGAGTGTTGGTCTCCAGTTTTGATCATTTTTTTGCCTATATTATATCACAAAGACCTCCATTTCTATACCCAGTACCACCCCTTTTGGCCTTGTTTTGACATAAATAACATCTACCTACCACTCAATGGGGATACTTAAGGTATCTTTACGTTTCAAGTTATTTTTATGTATTTTGATGCTTTAAATTAATATTTAAACTAATATGGCTTGGGTTAGGTACCATTTCTATTTTTGGAACAGGATTTGCCAGTACCAGGTACCAGCTCGCACCCTGTGGAGATACCAACGAAGCTGCTACAGAGTTGCGTGTTATGGCCAGAGTGGGAGACAGTGAGATTTACATGACAGATGGAGTCATCGCTCATCTGATGATTGAAGGAACAATGATAGAACTGAGTCATTAATATTTCATGATTCACACTTCGTGACACTACGTGTCACGAAGATGTGAAGACCATTTTTAAACTTGATTTCAAGCTATTTTCGAACCTGGGATCCATTGGAATTAATGTATTTTTGCTTTAGACTTTTATGGAGTAGGATCTATATATAACCAGAGGACCACTCCTAATGGATGGTTAGGTTATGTTATGTTATGCTACACATTCCTGAATACAATTTTTCTGTTGCAACTATGTTACTTGACTGTCATACGATTTGAGTATTTTCTTCTGAGTTAATGGAACGTGAAGTTTACACGGTGTTTGCGTAGCATGATTGAGTAGTTCTGGTTCTTCCCTTCAGCGTTTGTACCTTTTGGTTGGGCCCGCCAAACAGGTGCAAGTCGCTGTTGTTCTTGCTTTAAATTTAGATTATTTCAGTATCGTAGTAATTGCATGCATGTTAGTTTATTGAGTCTTGGAATTAACTGTTCAGAATCTTGATTGATTATTCTTCAATTGTATCATTTCCAGCATGTTTCTATCTGTTACATTGATGAGTATTGATAGCATGGTTGATTCCTGTAGGATTTGAAGCACGAATTAAAGTAGCTCTATTTCCAGTTTCCAATTTGAACAAAGATGAAAGTGAATGCGAGCTTGAATATACTATGTTTCGGGTAGGATAGTTAGTTACTCTGCTTTGTTAAGATAGTTAGGATACTCTGCTCAGTTAGGGTAGTTAGGTTGAAATTAAAGTAGAGGAAGCTTCTGGTACCAGTAGGGTAAGTAGAATGTTTCTTTAATTTTCCTGTAAACAGATTTAGATTTGTTTTCAACGTTTAGATTAAAACAATTTTAGGAAATAACCTTTCTGTTATAGATCGAAATAGTGTTGATAGATGATTAACGATAGTGGTATATAGCCTTGTGAAGTTATAGTAGAACAGAGATAGTGGTACCTTCACTTCAGCACATAATTGTTCTCTTTTGATGAATTACACAGGAAATGATAAGTTTCAAGATGGTCATTAAGATTCAGTGTCTCAGAGTGAGTTTGTGTTTTCTTTTGAGAATAGCCTTTTGATAGGAATTATCTTACCTGCACATACAGTGTAGCAGCTCTAAGTTTTCTTACACTGGTTTGACAATTTAGTGTTTCAGGTCATTTAAATCTTCAATTTAGCAGCCTGACATTTTTGGCGCCGTTGTCGGGGAGCTGTTTAAAAGGTAAGTTAGATAGTTGTCTTGATTAGTTTGAAAATGAACTTAGTTTGGTGTGGTATGTTAGCAGGTTGATAGTAAGAGGAGTTGTGGAAACAAAAGGGTGAAAACCGACATATCAGTTATCACAGGTACTCTGAAACACAATCTTAGTTTCTTTCCTTTCATTTAGTATGATTTCATGAGAAATAGAGATTCTAGAGGTAGATTTAGGAGAAATATAGAACCACAAAAAGAAGAAACCTCCACCCAAAAAGCGATAGAAATTGAGACTGAAATTCTGGCTGAGGAAACCATAGAAAAAAACCTAGAACTAGGAAACACCATACATCAACAACCTCAAAATCCTGGTGATCCAGCCCTAGATGACACAGTTGATCCAGAGAAAATACAAGCTCTTCTCGGAAACCCTAACTCTGTAGTTTCACAGATAACAACTACAACTGTGGGGTCAAAGGCCATAGGATCCTCAAAAGGACCAATAAGAAATAACACCTCTGATAAAAAGAATCCAGAAAGGTGGGATTTCACACCCTCACCAAAGAAAGATCAGGTTGCATATACAGTTATTGGTAATCTTTTTACCATGGGAGAAAGAGGGAGAGACCTACATGGGGAACTCCACATTGAA
>SNQJ01S0041941.1:66401-104248 GCA_010110895.2 Picea sitchensis
GGTCCAAGAGCCTTCCCTTGGAGGAAGAAGGGACTCATAGTCCCCTTTCTTCTTGGTGCTTTGTTTTCATCAATAGATCAGCCTCAAACATTGGTGACATGGGTCCTTTTTTTCTTGTTATCTCTATGTCCTTATGTTCATGATTTTAATTTTTATTGCATCTATTAGTCTAATTCTTAGTTATAGTTTTTGTTTTCTTTCTCTAACTCTTTTCTCTACAGCTATCCTGCTCAGCAAACCCAACTGAGCTTGCAAGCACCTCTTATTTTCTCACTAAGGTGACAAAAGAGGCGCAACACCCACTCCAAATAAACTATTGTGTGTAGGTTGCCCGACAGATTGCTGATGCGAACCACCGAGTGAAGGGGACGAAGGAGGGATATGACCTCCTACATAAGGAAAAGTGTTAAAAGGGATAGGAGTGGCCCCCATGTGACCTTGCAGAGGAGTGTTTGAGCTCCCTACCCCCAGACCCAAAGTCTGTAAAGTGGAGTAGGACAGTACAAGACTTGTACCTGAACTAGACATACCGTATGAGAACAGAGGGTCTGTCACACTAGGTGTGAAAGGGGTTGTGGTTGCCACCAAAGATGGGTTCGGACCACTGTGCGAATTAATTGCGGTTGAGACCATGGTGGCTCGGACCAACGATGGTAGGTTAGGAGATGACGACTCTCCTGTGGTGACAACCGTGGTGGGAATTGAAGAATTCCTGGAAGGAGTAACAACATTTTTTCCATTGCTGTGTGCGACACTATCTGGTGCTCATAAAATTGAATTGGTACAATGAAAGGTGCCGAGAGATCAGTGGTTGGGGTTTCAACCAAGCCAAGAGTGGTTGCTTCAAGGTCCAAAATGGTTGATTCCTCCAGGGGTTGTTTGAGCACAATGGTTTGTAACCCGGTCGCTTCAAAAGACCCTTGTTCGTCTAGCTTCCGCCTTAATGGTGGCGGGGGTGGCTCCAGTGTAACCGACGGTAGGCCAAGAGGCCTTCGTGACCAACGGAGCTCAGGATCCTCCACTATGTGAGAAGATACAAGACACTCTAAGGTAGTCTAAACACTCAAAAGTAACACACACTAAGAAAAAAAATCCCTAGAAGATAAGACAAGAAAACACTAAATTAATTGGAAGAACAGTTACAACAGCCAACACTAGAGAAACTTACCGGTTCAAGTGCAACTCGGACACGGAAGCACCCTCCGGGTATACTCTGCAAAGTGTGCCCCGATGTCTGTCCTAGGTACTGTGGTATACCCCCACAGTCACCTATGTATGTCCCTAACAAAGATTGGCAACTAGGTTGCCAGCACGCGAACAGTCACCAGGCGAGTACAGTCGAAAGTCAGGTAGACCACAATGAGTAGGGTATCGAGCCCGAAACCTGTCAAGGGTATAGAGAGAAAATGGTCTGGAAGACAACTGAGGACCTTGAACAGATTCGAGACCCACGAAGCCCCGTGGCAAATGCAAACGACGGAATCCCAAAACAAACCCTCTATATGTGTTCTCCACTACGATTGGTTCGTCTTTGGAGGGGTTATCTCCGCTACCTTTCTGCACGCAACCTCATTTTTATCCCCTATGTTAGAGTGGGGTCCCGGATAACTTCCACAAAACTGGACTTAAACACTCCCTATCTTAGACTCCAATGTTTGATTTTAAATGGCCTTGAAGAGTTTCCTCTCCAACCTAATCCAAGGCCCTAGTCCTGAACTAGTTTGTAAACCCTACAAACATATATGTCTAGTAGATTTTAAATTTAGCATTACTTTTATGGCTCTGTCTTACATCAAGGGGTATGAGGGTGAAACTAATGATGTGTAAAAGATGAAAGCAAAAAATGAATAAAAAAGATGGAAACAAAACTTTTACTGGATGCAAAATTTCAACAGCTTTTCAAAAGAAAGATTTTTTAACTTTTCTAAGATTTTGGACAGAAAACTCAAAGGAATTTCACTCGACTATGAGCTACTTATGATCTAAGTGAATTGAAAAAACTTATGAAATAAAATACTTTTCCCTAGCTAATGATGCAGAAACACACTCTTCAACCAAAGAAGAAAATGAAAAGAGATTTTTTTATTTTATTTAAGTGCTAGTAAAGCAAGAAAGGGAAAATACCGATAAGCAAAAAACCAAGAAAAACAATTCTGGCTTAAAGCGCAGATCGCAAAGAATCATATTAAAAAATCACACAATAGAAATTATAAAAACAATGACTCTCACACTTGTCTAAAAACCATAATTTTTTATTTTATTTTTCTGACAACGTTTTAAATGAGAAAAAGCAAGCTAAGGGTAAAAATAATACTAAGCTAATGACTATTCAAACAAATATTCAAACACCTAAGAGGAATACTTCTTATCAAAGGAGAGGATGAATGCCTCACCCTTAACAAAACGTAGCCTATACAAGCATGCGACTGTTACTCAAACAACACACGTGCGAATGCGCGCTGAATAGAGACAGAAGGTGTGTACACGCGGGCTGACCTTGTACAGGCCGTGTGTATATCTAAACTCTAAGAAAAAATGAAAACAAACAGACCAAACCAGGAAGAGACCACTGATATTGATAACCAAGATCCCTTGAAGGCTTGGATACTCTTTCTAACAAAAAAAAAATAATGCAAGGAAAAAATAATAAGGAAAAAACAATCTGAGATAGGACTGTTAGGAAACAAGACTTAGACAAAATTCTAGAAAACCCCCTGAGAATATGTGATTCTGACAGGGAAGAGGAGGAATGCCTCTGAGGTTCTCTGAACTCCTACACGCTACTACTACCTCTACAGCTAGCATTCACATGTGGGCTGTAAGAGTATAGGGCACGGGTACATGCATTCAAGCCTTGTGCAGGCTGCATGTACCTCTGTGGGTCCCAAAAAACACAGTCAAGCAAAAGTTAGGGAAAGATGGTATGGAAAACCAGACTCCCTGCTAGCTCAGACTTTACAGAAACGAAAAGAAAATATAGGCAAGAAAAACTAGTCTTTAAACTACCCAAAAACTAAATAAAATTCCAGGAACCCTAAAGAGTTAATCCCCAGTATGGTCACCAATTCTGTTGTTGGGGAAAAACACCCTATGGACTAGCAAATAGAGTTCAGACTTTTCATACAGATATGACTGAATAGAAATCACTTTCTACCTTCATCCCCAGATTTAAATCCCCTTTTCTTAGTAAATGCATGGAAAGATTAACCTACCTCGTTACCGGTGTTTGATGTCGATCCTCCATTGTGCTTGATTACTTGTTCGCAATACTCCTTCCAAAGCTAACCTACATTCAAGACGAGCAACAACTATACATGCATACTACTTATATACTCACGGGTTAGAAATCAAACATAAACTAATCAAACCATAAAAAATTCATGAATTGGGATGGGAAAAGCATTCTCTGTATTACTTAAAATGAGTCAACTTTACAAAAGCTGAGATCGGCCACTGCTCCTTGAACCTAATCCTGGGCTCCTCTTCTTCTGTCCTTCAACTGCTTTGCTTTAAATATCCTTTGGCATTAGGTAAGGATAAAGGGTTGGGACAATGGAATACGTAAATGGGCAGATTTTCTTTGCTATATTCTTCCTCCTTCCAAATGGTACCCCTACCCCTACCCCTTCTTTTATAGGCTAGAAGGATCTAGGTATTTGGACGAACCCTTGGCCATGCATGGCCGGGAGTTTTAGTTAACTCACCCATAACTTTTTGTTCCATCGGCAAATTTCCTTTTTTCATGCTTTTGTTGGTCCACGTGGGCTATTTTGGGTCATCCAGCGTGTACACGTGTGCAGTAATGGGTTAGGGAGCGTGGGCCTTTACACAAGAGGATTTTCAAAGAGTTGTTCAACAGTGTTTTTGGAAAAGAAAGGATATGAGTTGGCCTGATGCCAGGTAAGCATGTGTGGTGCAATTTAGGGTTATAACAGTGCTAGAAAGGTTTATAATACAGAATGAAAAACTAGTTAGTACACCTTTGTCCAGCCATTTCAAATTAACTAAGGAAATGTGTCCCAAGACACAAGAGGAGATACAATACATGTCCAGGGTCCCTTTTTCATCAACAATTGAAAGCTTGATGTATGCGATGGTTTACACAATACCATATATTTCACATGTTGTGGGAGTTGTGAGCAGGTATATGAACAATCTAGGTAAAGAACATTGGGAGGCAGTAAAGTGGCTTCTCGAGTATTTGAGAGGTATTGCTACTCATGCATTATATTTTGGAGGTTGAGACATTGTTCTACAGGGATATTTTGATTCAAATATGGCAAGTGATAAATATATCAAGAGGAGCACCACATGGTATGTTTTTACTATAGGTGGAACAACAATAAGTTGGATTTCGAAACTACAAAAGTTTGTTTCACTTTCAACAATGGAAGCAGAGTATGTTGCTGCTACAGAGGCTAGTAAAGAGATCATTTGGTTACAGAGGTTTATGGAGGAATTGGGAAAGAATAAGGAGAATAGAAGGTTGTACTGTGATAGCAAGAGTGCAATTCATCTTGCAAAGAAATCAGCCTTCCATTTGAAGACTAATCATATACAACTTAGGTACCATTTCATACGATCTGTCTTAGAAGATGGACATTTGAAGTTGGAAAAGATACATGCTATCCATAATCTTGCAAACATGTTAACAAAGGGAGTAACTAGGGAGAAACTGAGTTCCTTCTTAATTTCAGTTGGTCTTCAAGAATGAAGGTGAAGATAATAATTTTTCTAGGTCCAAGGAGGAGTATAGTCCAACAGGTACAACAACAGTGGAGTTGTTGTGATCAATCTCCAAGTGGGAGATTGTTGGTTGTGGAGCCTGATTATCTTCCTGATTCATAGGTTTGTTTCAGTCGTGCTTGGACCCCATTCCCTAACGGGGGGTGTGGATGGGATTTCCCCCAAAACAATGTCATTAGGGGGGTCCAGGGGGGCGACGACAATATTTGTAGACCCCCCTGGTGGGGGATTCGGGGGTAGCACCCCCAAAGAGAAATTTTGGGAAAAATTTCCTAGTAAAATATTGTAATTTCATAGTCAATCTAAACCCTTCATTATAAGGTCACATATTTTATGGTAGAAGTTATTTTAGGGGTTTTTTCCCTAGAAGGAAACCCTCTCTTATGAGGGAATTGTATTGTGGCTATGTATTATCGCGAATATTGTATTCTGAGAGAGGAGACTGTGAGAGATAGAAGAGGAATTTATAGGGAGTGTGTTGTAGGTTGTATCCCTTCATTTTGATGGATAATAAAAAGGAAGAACTTGGAAATTTCTCTGGTGGATGTAGCCCACACTGGGTGAACCACGCATATCTATGTTTCTATTGTATTGTGTATCTTCTGTGTTTTATTTATGCATTTTTTTTATTTTTTTGTTCCACAATCCTATTTATCTAACTAAGGCTAGTATTTTTGAGGGATTTAAGTCAAGTCTAGTTACCCTTAGTTTTCGATCGTTGATCTCTTAGGATGATCAACAATCAGATCCTCTTCTTATTCTACCTCACAGATTCCTTCATTTATATAACGATTTCAACCTTCGAGATCATTCATCGAACCCACAATTTGTTAGGGTCAACTCTTCACACACAATCACCTTTAATCTTCATTCTCAATTTCATTCACATAATCAATATGCTCACCCACAAAGGATAAACACAAAATATAGAGAGGCATTCATACACAGTTCATAAATACATTATTTCATTAAAATACTATGTACATGATTTCTATAAACTTAGAAATCCTCCTACCTCTCTATTGGCCTAATTACACACATTTGTCTCTTCTCTATCCCTTTACACCTCTATTATGTTGACGCCTTACAACATATATACAAGGAAGATAACTTATTGATCACTTCAGATCCTAAATATCCTCAACTAATTACTTGGAAAGGAAAAAATCATATTTCTAATATCCCTTCTAAACCTTGAAATATGTTAAGAAGGTAGATTCAATTACAATATATGGTAGAATATAAACAAACTCATCTTATCTAAAACCTTCTATAATCTACTTGCAAACTTAGGTAAATACAATTAATTCAAGAAAGGTAACCCACTCCCTTGAGAATTTTTTTATTACCCTCTAAGCCTTGATCAACAATGTTGATTTTGGTAACTATGATCCTGCATCAACTTCTTGAATGTCCTTCATATGCTAATCACATGTTCTACTAAATATGAGGATCTCATCCAAGTGTATGACCCCAAATATTTGGTGAATGGATACAATATATCATTCATCATCTTCATGAATGTTTCTAGGGAATCACTTAAGATTTCATTCCACACTTAAGGTTTCATTCCACACATCAATTTGCTTGATTGGCACCTAGTGATAGCCTAACTTTGTATCAATATTATTGAAAATCACCCTTGAGATAATTGAGAAGACCATCAACCTAGGGAATTAGATATCGGTTCTTAAATATGATGTTGTTTAGGGTTTTGTAATCAATACAAAGTCACCATGTTCTATCCTTATTTTGAACCAACATAATTGATTTTCCATAAGGTGAGGGCTTGGTCAATGGTGTCCCTATTGTACTATCTTTCGAATATATAAATTGATCTCTTCATTTTCTATAACAAAGCACATATATACCAGGTTGTTAGGTAGAGTGGAACATGGTGTCAAATCAATTGCATGCTTTACTTGGTAGTGAAAAGGTGCCTCTATAGGTGGGGTGAAGATATCTCTATATTATTCCACCATATTTTTTACCTACTTATATTATTTACAAAGACCTCTTTCAAAGGCCTTCATGGTCATGGTGATATTTTGTTCACCTTACAAATGAACCATGAAGAGGAAAAATCTTCCAATCTGAGAAATTACATTCCTACACTCCTTATCTATGATTAAAGAGACTTATATGATAGTTGGGGATACCTATAGTACCATGTAGAGGTGACCTGCTAAAGTAACAATGACACTATAGGTCCTAGACTCATAACAAATATGACATTCTCATGTATTGGTCATTGTTTTCCAACAGGGTGGAATTCCTCCTTGAGGGAACCAATAAAATCCACCAAGGTGGGTTTTGTCCCAAATATTTAAAATTAATCTTTGCCATGTTTCACACAGTAAGTGTATCACTAATATTTGACACAAGGAAAGGATTTGAGGACTACGAAGTTTGTAAATTCTAACCTTGTACAATGTCTACTATAAACAGATATTCAGAAAAGAACAGAAAAGATACAATGGCAAATACAAACATTACATAGAGATTTTTCCCCTGGAAACCCAAACTGGGAAAACCAACATATATTTTATTCATTCATTATGTTACATTGTTTACAATATAATATACATATAGGAGCTAGCCGCATCCAAAACCCTAACCCAATGACCTGGATTAGTCCAAAACCCTAATTCCTTAACCGAAAATGGAAAGCCATCGGCAAAATCCATGTGCCGAAAAAACCACCTAAATACATGACATGTTTCCCAAGGTAGGTGTCATGTTTCTCGAGGTACAATTTTTTTTTCTGGAGGCCCTACCCCCAGACCCCCGCACGGGGGGCTCCACCCCCCTGCACCCCCCGAGGGGGGGGGCTAGTGACCCCCCCTCTAACCCCCCTGCACGTCTGGCACATACGCTCAGACACAACTAGTCTTGCAAAGAATATAACACATACCCAACATTCTCCCACTTGTTTTCTTTGCATACAGGGGGTTACAGGGTTACACAGTAAAATCTCTAGGGCAACAATGCCCATGGATCCTCTACACCAAGAGAACTTCTCAGTGCTAACAGATTTTGTTAATGAGTCTACAACATTCTTCAAAGTGTCCACCTTCATCCGTGATACTTTCTTTTCTTCAATCATGTCTCTCACAAAGTGATATTGAACATAATTTGCATTTTCTTTGAATGATAAGCAGGGTTCTTCACTAGAAAAATTGCACTCTGACTGTCACACTCTATCCTTACAGCTTGCTGTACCAACCCAATACCTGAGCACAATCTTTGTAACCATACTACTTCCTTACTTGCATGAGTGGCTTCCATGTATTCAGATTCTGTAGTTGAAAGTGCCACTACAGCTTGTCTTTTGCTCATCCAACTTATTTCTCCTCCAAACAGTTTAAAAACATACCCGCTTGTACATCTCCTATGATCCAAATCTCCGGCCCAGTCTACATCCACAAATCCATGTATATCGACCACTCTATCCAATCCTGGTCTTCCTTTGTAGCACAATCCATAGCTAGCAGTGCCACACAAATACCTGGAAACCCTTTTTACTGTTGTCCAATGCTCCTTCCCTGGTTTTGACATATACCTGTTCAAAACTGCCACTGCATGTGCAATGTCCAGTCTAGTACAAACCATTGCATACATCAAACTGCCAACTGCAATCACATATGGAACATGATACATGTCCTCCTCTTCTTCATGTGCCTTGGGACACTGATCCACATATAACTTTACACCAACAGGAATAGGAACCTTGGCTGGTTTACATTCCTGCATATTAAACCTATGCAATATTGTCTCGACATATTTTCTTTGATTTAACCAGGGTTTCCTCCTTTTTCAATCTCTTTTAATTTCCATGCCGAAAATGAAATTTGAAGCACCAATATCCTTCATGTTGAATTTAGAGGACAACTGAGTTTTCACATCGTGGATAATCTCCTTGTTGTTTCCTATCAGCAACATGTCATCCACATACAAGACCAAATAAATCAAATGATCACCAATTGATTTAGAATACACACAGTGATCCTCTTTGCTTCTTGTGAAGCCAAGTCCTAGCATATAAGTATCAAATTTTTGATACCATATACTTGGTGATTGTTTTAAACCATATAGGGACTTTTTCAGCTTGCATACCAGCTCCTTCTTTCCTTTCACAGCATAACCTTCTAGTTTCTTCATAAAGATTTCTTCTTCCAGATCCCCATGCAGGAATGTTATCTTCACATCCATCTGTTCTACCTCAAAATCAAATGCAGCAGCAACAGATAACATAAATCTTATAGAGGTTAACTTGGCAACAGGAGAAAAAATCTCACCAAAATCAATTCCCTCAACCTGGGAATAATCCTTTGCTACTAACCGAGCTTTGTATTTCTCCACTTTTCCTTCTGCATTCATCTTCTTTTTAAATACCCATTTGCTACCAATGGTCTTTCTTCTAGTTGGAAACTCCACTAGATCCCAAGCCTCATTCTTATCCAAATATGCCATTTCTTCTTCCATGGCCCTTTTCCAGATATTTCCATCCTCTAAATCCACTGCCTCCCTGACAGTTCTAGGATCATCATCAGTAATAGACAAAGAAAAATTCCCCCGGGACAGCTTCTAGGATCATCAATAATGTAATAGACAAAGAAAAAATTTGAACTAAAACGATGGACTATACCTTTCGGGTAGCCTTCTTTCGATCGGATCTCCTCAATAATGGAGTATGAGGGTATTCTTCCTGACATTCATATGTTCTTCTGTAGAGTATAGTTCATCATCCTTAAATCAAACTCTATCTTCTTTTGGTTCTTCCTTTCTACTGGTAGGACTTCCCATTTAACAACATCCTTCATTTCTCTAAATACCACATCTCGCCTATACACTACCTTCTTAGTTTTCCTTGGTTCCAAAGCTTATAACCTTGAGACCATCTTTATATCAATAAAGACACTTTTTCAAAATTCTCTTATCTATCTTACTCTTGTTTTCCATTTGAACATGAACATATGCATCGCAGCCAAATACCCTAGCATGTGTGGAGAGAAGGTTTCTTACTAGTCCACCTCTTTGTGGGAGTCTTGTTACCCAATGTCAGAAGGAGGGTGATCTGCTGACCGATAACATGTGCAAGACTCCACTACCTCTACCCATAATTCTTCCCTAACCCAACACCACCGAAAGCATTCACCTTGCTTTTCCATCAAAGATCTTGTTCATCCTTGCAACTCCATTCTCATATGGAGAGGTGTATATGGAGTAGTCTTTGTCTCTTTGCTATACCACACACTTTCATATAATTTTCAAATTCATTCCCACAAAAATCTCTACGATTATCTTTTCTCAACACCTTAATTGTTTTCTTATTTGATTCCCAACAAGAGCCTTTTAAACTCTTAAACTTGTCAAAGACTTCATATTCTCGAGAAATATATCCAAGTTTTCCTTGAGAATTCATCTATAAATGTGAAATAGTACATATTATTTTCTCCCAATGATGGGACCCACACATGTCCAAAACATCACTCTGAACTAGTTGTAAAATTCTTTTCTCAGCCTCGCTTAGCACTAGAGGGGAATTCACCATTCTCGGCTTCCCATTTATACAATGTTCACAAAATCAAAAATCCGTAGAGTAGTTAGACATACCTTCAACCATACCTTTTACCATGTAGTAGTCAAGACCCTTCTCTTCCAATATGCCCCAGCTTTGATGCCACAACAAACCTTTTCTCCAGAAACTGTAGGAGTTCTTTCTCTTCAACCCAACATCGAACAATGGAGCTATTACACCCATCACCACAAGTAAGCCTTTCATCTTATACAAAGCTCCAAACTGAACTCCCTTCAACAACAATATTGCTTCTCGAACCATCCCGCAAGTTCCCTTTTTCAAAAATTGTTCTTACCCCTCGCATTTTCCATTTTGCTTACAAAAATCAAATTTCTAGCCATACTGATGTAGAACACCGTGTGTTGTTCTAACTTTCCATCTATGAGTCTCAACTTGACTCCTCCTCTTCCTATGATTCCCCCGGGTTGTCGAATCATTACCTAATAAACATTACCTCCATCATACTTTCATATTCATTTAACCACTCCCTATGGGGGAGTCATATGAAAGGATGCACCAGAGTCAATCAACCATGCCTCATGATATGCATGTGTGTTTGAAGAGGCCAAGTACACATCCCTCCTTCTCTTCCTTGAGGTCTTTTCTTTGTAAGAAGATTCCTGTATCCCTCTTTTTCTCAACTTTGATCTACAATCGCCTTTGTAACTCTCTCTTTCCACACCTCCAACATACCCTACAAACTTTCCAGAAGATGAATTCTACCCTTAGCTTTAGATCTCCCACTTGAGAAATTATATCTATTTCTTTTCCCTGGAACTTCCTTTTCCTGTAAATAATGCATCTTTCTCTATGTCCTTCCATATTCTTTCATCTCATCTCCTCCGACAACAAGGATGAGACCACTTCTTCAAACTTTAAAGAAGTTGTATTACTACCTATGGCCACAACTAGGCAATCCCATGAGTCCTGTAAAGAACACAACAACCGATACATTTATCTTCATCCCAAATTTTAATCTCAACAAATACTAACCGACTTACCATAGTATTGAAGGTGTTTAAATGCTATACCACCAAGTCTCCATCTCTCATCCTCAATTTATACGCCTTCTTTTCTCAAGAATAGTTTATTTAACAGGGACTTAGATTGATACAATTTCCCCCAACTCTTTTCCCATATAAATCCTTGGCTATAGATTCCTCCGACACATTCACACATCAATCGAAGCGACACACCGATGCCTTTGCCTCCGGGATCCATCTTTTTCCTGGGCCATCTACGTAGGTTCCCCGTAGGTGCAGTGCTTTGATCCACCGTTATCCACTGATCTCTGCCCACCAAAGATCTTCCATCTTGAGCTTCCACAACTCAAATATTTTTCCATTAACCGATCTCCATCTTCGAATTACTTACCATTGCTCAATTGAAAATCAATATCGTAAATCTCCCATTGTAACAAGGTTTATCATAGTCTCGACCCAAACCCTTGACCATAAAGGCGCCCCCCTGAAGCCAATAAAGATCCGATACCAAATGTAAACTCTAACCCTGTACAATGTCCATCAGAATAGATATTCAGAAAAAGAACATAAATATACAATGGCAAATACAAATATTACATAGAGATTTTTCCCCTGAAACCCAAACCGAAAAACCAAAATATTCTATATTAATTCATAGTAATACATTATTTACAATAATATATATATAGGGAGCCGGGCTGCATCCAAAATCCTAATCCAATGACCCGGATTAGTCCAAAACCTTAATTACTTAACCGAAAATACATGACATAAGCTTCAGGTAGGTGTCATGTTTCCCGAGGCAAATTTTTTTTCCGAGGTAGCTTCTGAACCCCCGCCAGAGGGGGCATTTGTTGTAACTCTAAATTGCACCACACATACTTACCTCCTGCATCGCCAACTCATATCCCTTCTTTGCCGTAAAACTCGTTGAACAACTCTTTGAAAATCCCTTCTGTGTAGCTCCACGACCCTAACCCATTATTGTATGATGTATTACTGGGTCGACCTACAATAAAATTTAATGTGGTACCCCCAGCGTGCAAGAAGAAAGGAAAGCCCAACTACAAAGCTGGTGGGTGAGTTAATTGAAACTCTTGGCTATGCATGGTCGAAAGGTTCACCCAAAACCCTAGCTCCTTCTAGCTTATAAAAGAAGGGTAGGGGTACCATTTGGAAGAGGAAAATATAGCGAAGAAACTCTTTCCATTTACATATTCCATTGTCCCAACCTCAAATTCTTCTCATGCCAAAGGAGATTTAATTCAAAGTAGTTGAAGGACGTAAGAAGAGGAGCCAAGGATCAAGTTCATGAGCGTATTGGTCTCAGCTTTTGTAAGTTAACTCACTTTATGTAATAAAAGAATGCTTTTCCCATACCAATTCATGAACCGCCTATGGTTCGATTAGTTTTATGTTTGATTTCTAACCCTTGAGTATAGAAGTAGTATGCATGCATAGTTGTTGTTTGTCTTGAGTGCAAGGCATCTTTGTAAAGGAGCGTTAAAAACAAGTAATCAAGCACAACGAGGGATCGACATCAACACCGTAATAAGGTAGATGATCCATGCGCTTACTAAGAAAAAGAGGATTTAAATCTAGGGATGTAGGTAGAAGGTAGTTTCAATTTGGTCAAATCTGCATGCAAATTCTGAACTCTATTTTGCTAGTCTAGAGGGTGTTTTTCCCAACAAATGTAATTGGCTGCACCATACCGGGAGAATACCTTTAGGTTCCCCGGAATTTTATTTAAAGTTTTGGGTAGTTTAAAGACTAGGTTTCTATTTTTTCTTTCATTTTGTAAGGTCTGAGCTAGCGGAGAGTCTGTTTTTCCATACCAACCTTCTCGACTTTGGCTTGACCGTGTTTTGGGACACTGGGAGGGTACACGCTGCCTCCCGCATAAGGCCTTAAACGTTGTGTAATTTCACTTCCTATTCTTCTTACAAATTAAGTGCGGTGAACACTAGTTGTAGACAGTGAACGTAGGAGTTCGTAGAGGCAGCCCCTCCTTCCTACCTAATCACACATTCTCGTGGGGTTTTCTGGAATTTGTCCTAGCCCGTTTGTTGAGGGTCCTATCTCATTGTTTTTTTTCCATTGTTTTTCCTCATGCTATTTTTTTTTCCATTAGAAAGAGTATCCAAGCCTTCAAGGATCCCTGCCATCAATACCGTGAGGCCCTTCCTGTCCGGGTCTATCATTTTAATATTTTCCTCGACATACATACACTGCATTAAGGTCGTACCGCTGCACACTTACTGCTCTCAAAGACAGCGCTTGCACACTTACTATTTAAGGGATTTACGTTTGTATAGGCTTTTTTCAGGGTGGGGTAGTCATCCCTCCTTTGATAAGAAGTATTACTCTAAGGTGTTTGAATCTATGTTTGAACAGTCAGTAGTTTAGGATTCATCTTACCCTTAGCCCGCTTTTTCTCGCCAATAGCTGATAGAAAACATAACTATTTTTATGGTTTTAGACAAGTTTGAGAGTCATTACGTTTTTACAATTTCCATTGTGTGATTTCAACTCATCTCTTTTGATCCTCGCGACTTTAAGAAATAATTTTTCTTTGGTTTTTGCTTGTCGGTATTTCTCTTTCTTGCTTTACTAGCACTTAAATAACAAAAAAAAAAAATCTCTTTTCATTTTCTTTGGTTGAAGGGTGTGTTTCCACATAATTAGCTAGGGAAAAGTCTTTATTTCGTAAGTTTTGGAAATTCACTCAGATCATAAGTAGCTCATATTCAAGTGAAATTCATTTGAGTTTATATCCAAAATCTTAGAAAAATTAAAAATCTTTCTTTGTGAAAAGTTGTTGAAATTTTGCATTGGGCAAGTTTTTTTGTTTCCGTTTTCATTTATTTTTTCTTTCGCCTTTTACATTGATCAATGGGCCACCTCATACCCCTGATGTAAATACAGCAAAGCAACTTTAATTTTAAAATCTACTAGACTTTTATGCCTGTAGGGTCTACAAACTGTTCGTGGACTAGGGCCTTGATTAGGTTGGAGGAGGAAAATCTTCAAGGCCATTAAAACCAAACATTAGAGTCCGGGAGATAGGGAGTGCTCCAAGTCAGCTTTGTGGAAGTTATCCGACCCCTCTAACACAAGGGATAAACATCAGGTCATGTGCGAAAGGTATGGGAGATAACCCCACCCAAAAGCCGACCAATCGTAGTGGAGAACACATAGAGGGCTTGTCTTTGATTCACATTTGCATTTTCTTCTATGGGGTTGTGGTATCGAATCACTGAGGTCCTCAGCTTGTTTCCAAAACCATTTTCTCTCGAGGCCTTGGATGTGTTTCGGGCTTCTGATACCCCTCGCCATTGTGGTCTACCGGGACTTTCAACCGTGACTACCGGTGACTGTTTACAAGTGTGCTGGCAACCTAGTTGCCCATCTCTTTAGGGACATACACAGGTGGTCATAGGGTATACCATCAAGGTACCTAGGGACAAACATCGCCACACTTTGTAGAGTATAATTGAAGGGTTCTTCCATGTTCAAGTTACACTTGCACTGGCCATTGTTCTAGTGTTGTTTGTTGTAACTGCTCTTCCAAATAGTTTAGTGATTGCTTGTCTTATCTCTTAGGGGGCCTTTTAGTTTGTGTTACTTTTGAATGTTTAGAATACCTTAGCATGTCTTGAATATTCTCACACAGTCTAGGATCCCGAGCTCCATTGGTCAATGGCTTCTTGTCCGCCACTGCTACACCGAAGCTGCACCCTCACCACCATTAAGGTGGAAAACCAGACCAACAAGGGTCTTTGAAGCAACCGGGTTACAAACTCACAGTTCAACAAATCCTGGAGGAATCAAAATCATATTTTGACCTTTAGCAACCACTCGCTCTATTGAAACCCTAACCATCGATATCTTGGCACCGCTTATTGCAATTAACCAATTTCATCAACTTTACAAGCCTCACACAAGCAGTAATGAAAACAAATGTTGTTACTTCCTCTAGGATTTCTCGCTTCACCCCATCACAGTTTCCACCGAGAGTCATCTCTCATCCCTACCATCATTCGGCTCAGCCACCATGGTCTCTGCCGCGAATTCACATCGCACAATGGACCGAACTCCATTCAAGTAGTGGTGGCTACAACCCTCTTCTCACACCTAGTGTGACAGGCCCTCCATTTCATACACTGCATGCCTAGTTCGTGCACAAGTCCTCGTGACTAACCTACTCCACCTTACACTTTGGTCATGTGGAGCCTTAACGCCTCTACAAGGGGTCACCTTAGTACCCCCGTCCTCTTTTAACATTCTTTCCTATGCAGGAGGTCATATCCCTCCTTCGTCTCCCCTTCGGCCAGGGTCTCAGTGTATCAGCAATCCGCTGGGCAACCCACACACAATAGTTTATTTGAAGCAGGGAATCAAGGACCACCTACGCATAGTGCTGCAGGGTTCTACACCATTTCCATTGGAACGAACATTTGGTAACAACACTTTCTTCATCTACTTTCCCATCTCGGGGCAATCCCATATTTGGATACCCACTCGCTGTGGTACTGTCTCCGCATTGGGGCACACATAGCGTGACCTTGGAATTGGACAAGTGATCCGCTCCATCCTCCGTATCGCCATTCTCGGGTACCTTTCAATCAGCCAATTGAACCTCTGACAGACTACTATGCTCTCCTCAGCTCAAGACCGGCATGGGCAACCCTTCCCAAAGTCCCCGAATACAATGCATGCCCGCCCAACACTCTATGTCCTTTTTAGGAAATCACCGATGATGTCTCCACAGATGAAAAAAAATCCTTACCGTCGTATTATGGTTTCCACCGTAACCCCAGACAAACTTTTTGGCAACCGTACATTCCAAACTCTAAGGCCCTTTTATCCCAGTTATCAGCAACAACCCAAACTACCATTCCGGCGACTTTATTAACTTGCCGATTTGACAAGGTTGAAGAAATGATCCTATTTGTCACGACCACGTTGGCCTCCTATGTCGAATGGTTGTTTCCTTGAGACATTCCAAAGTTCGAGGCTGCTCTAATGAAGATCCAGATCATGTGACTACCTTTCATCTTTTGTGTTCATCTAACTCACTGAAAAGATGACTCCGCATACCAAGGCATTGTTTCAACGTACTCTTATTGGGAGTGCTGAAATGGTATGATGATTCTAATTCACTCAAGTTACTCTTCTTTTGGCAAACTGGACATGGCCTTCCTTAACCATTTCCCATTACCTGTGATACCTATCACTGGTACATAGCTGCTCCCCAATTTTGGAAATGCATTAAATAACGAACCATATCTCTCATCATATCCAAGAGTGGAGACAACGGAAGAGTCTAATCAAAGTACTACTCCCACCAATATTCCCGCTGAGTGGTTCCTTAAGTCTTTGGTCCCACAGCTATCCAAAGACGCTGGTAACATCCAGAAGCTTTCTCTCAAGAAGATGCCATCATGAGGGGCTCAACAGCTTGAGCTCATCTATTCTCAGCCTAGTTTATTATACAACATCTTCCAGATGCACCACGTTGATACACCGGATAAAACTAGATAGAGAGCTGGACCACACGCCAATGGTACGGTGGGTTCAAAGAGACAAACTAATCCCGTTGAGCAATTGACAAACAATTGCAACAAAGTATCCATACAACACACATTACCAACCATCATGGCATCTCTACCCAAATGTCGGTAGTATACACCATGTAGTCGACTAACCAAAAGGCCACCCAGCAACAAGGGATGAAAAAACAATGAAAGAAGGGTAAGGGGATAAACCCAATCGATAATGCCTTTCCATGGACAATGAAAAACGGAAGGCGTAGGTATCCATGCAACTTCAGGCGCTGTAAGACCAACTGACCCATATTTGTCCTTTTTTGACTTGCGAGGCTCAAAATATCACACAGCAACAACGAGTTGTGTTGACTAATCTCTTTCAACATGGGAAAAATCTAACTCTAGCCTCTGCAAGCATGGAAGGGAGCAGCCAAGAAACCTACCCTCCTCCAAACAATCCCTCATCCACGTACGTATACATGGTTAGGGTGATGTTTCATATCAACCCAGAGCGCATGACTATAGTAAACCAAGCGCTTTCGAGAATGGTAAATAAGTTGATCTCCCATCTCTTCCCCTACATATCGAGAAGACATTGAGAAAACGATGACACAGATTCCAAAGGGTGCATTTAAAAAATCTTCTCACAACCCAAACGAAAGGGCCGCCTAGAACTACTCTGTGGTTGAGGATTTATCACAAACCCCTTTGTGCAATGTCTTTGAGGTCCCTCCAAAGTCACTCGCCGCTGAAAGCCTTGTTAACCGCCAGGCCTCACCGAGACTTGTAATCCCGACACCAACATGTTAGATACAATCGACTTAAACCTCATCTGCCTTACCAAGGGAAGCCGACAAGAGTGGCTCATCCCATGAAAAATTTTACTCAAATATTCCTCTCCGTGATGGTGGTTGAGGAGGGCGACCACATGTACTATTTCATAGTACGATGGAAGGCCACACAGCCCATTTTGCTCCATCACCTACTCTCCTCTAATTTCTTTTGATTCGTTACTCATCATTCCACCACATGGCATTGTTCCTTCTTTCCGCAAGTGCTTAGGAGGGAAAACCATATGTGGTGTCGAAGTAGAGGTAGTCGATTCTCCCCACTGCTATAACCTCTTTTTAGGACAGTTGGACTTATGCTATGCAAGATATGGTTGCTACAGTTTTATAAGTCTTGTTGTTTCCACATGAGGGTCGATAGTGACCATCGATCAATCAGATTATTGCACCCCTGACGCTCGCACTCTTAGGGGCATCCACTCTATCCCGGCTGGATTGATAATCCTCAACCAGTAAATGCTAACGAGTTATTTGTTCATCCCTGATGGCAACTTCGACACCCACCTCCCTCACCTAGACGATATCAAATTTATACTCAATCACCATAGGGTTGAGATTTTTCAATTTTCATCTTTCCGCATGACTTACATTGAGGATCCTTGGATTCTTCCTTCCCCATCACCACGATGGATGAGACAGGCACCTCGCCAGGCATGTACATGCCCTTGTCTTCCACTGAGGTAGCATACCCTTTAATCCACCAATCTTCATCTAACCCTGATCCAACTCTGACACAAGAGCATCCCATTTTGTTTTACTGGGCTCGTGGTTCTCGCTAACGCCGACTAGAATTAGTCTTCGATGAAGCAGAATCAAGCAAAATAGTCCCACAAACCTTTGGGAAGATCTTCATCACAAAACATATTTTCTCCCGTGAAGTTGCCGAACGTAAGGTGAGAATTCACCGTTACCATAATGGGAGATTATCCGTGTCCTATCAATATCTTAGCTACTAGAAATTAAGTGCCGAGGGTAATATGGTGACTATCATTGAAACTATACCAATAAAAATCTCCCAAAACCCCGGACGTCAGAGAATGTCTTCGCCGTGAGCAGATTGCTCCTCCAAGAGATTCAAATTTACACGGATCTTTTCAAAGAATTCAACAACGCTTTTGCTTGGTCTTATGAGGAAATGCTGTATCGATCCTAAAATAGTTGAACATGAAATCACAACGATCTTTATGCCAATCCACTCGACAAAACTTCATCCAAATAATCCCAAGAAAGCATCAACCTCAACCTTGATGGTTGAGAAATTGCTAAAGGCGTGTTTTATTTATCCTATCCATTCGACTCCACCGGGTACAACCAGTTTGCCAATAAAAAAATGGCACGATTCGTGTATGTACCGTTTTCTGTGATTTGAATAAGGCACGTCCCAAAGATAATTTTCCAACACCATTCATTGACCGCATCATTGATGAATGTGCCAGCCAGAAGCCTTTCTTTCATGGATGGTTTTAGAATATAATCAAATCCAAATCAAACTAAGACCAACATAAAATGACATTCATTTGTCTATGGGGTACATTATCATATCGTAGCATTTGCCTTTTGGTCTTAAAAATGCTCGAGCCACATTCCAGCCGCCATGTATTTTTTCTTTTCATGACCCTTCGGGCATATAGTCGAGGCTCATCTAGATGATTTAGCATCACGCCTCGCAGTTTAAACGGATCATCCCACACACCTTGGGACTAATCTCTAATGATGTCGCTACTTTAGGATTCGCTGAATCCAAACAAGTGAAGCTTCCGCGTAACGCCGACGCTTCAGGTTTCATTGTATCAACAATAGGGATCATGGTCAACTTCCAAGGTGGAGGCAATAATCCAGTTGCCCCCACCACACACAATCCTACAACTTAAGAATCTACAAGGCAAGGCTTAATCCTTACGACGCTCATCACAACCGCGCCAAAATCACTAAGGGCTTTATGCACTTACTGAAAAAAATACGTTCCTTTTTGGGGATCTAGTCGCCGATACTCTTCGACGCATTAAACACGCCAATAACCGCGACTTCCGCTACCACCACCCAACCATAACAAAGATTTCTTATTATATCTAGTCACTGGCAGAGTCAACCATTGGCATGGTTTTAGTTTAGGAAAACGACGGTTTCGGAATATGTGATCTATTACCCGAGCCAAGGCCTCGACCGAACTCAATTATTCTCATATCAAAATACTTGCATTGTTCATGCTATTCAACGGTTCCACACTATGTTCTGCCAAGACCATCAGCCATTGGCCGGGCCGGGAATCCATTCTAGTACATGTTGACACGACGAATTATAGGCGGAAATCAGTAGATGGATAGTCATCCTCCAAGAATTTGACTTAAACCTCATTTCAGCAAAGTCCAAAAAAACACTAGTTTTTGCAAAGCTAATATCTGACTTCCATAGGTTAGATGAGGATGTTATTCAAATTGATTAATTTGTGGATGAACAAATATTACTTATATCATCTTTGGACCCCTACAATGGAGATATTTTAATCTACCTCCAAACCCTGAAGCTCCCCCAACATATTTCGAGAGACGACCAACGGTGTATACACCATCAGGCCAAAAAAATATCTCATACTCAATGATACGTAGTATCGGAGAGGTGTAGATTGCATCTGACGTCGATGTCTCACACATGAGGAGGCCATCAACGTGCTCAACCATTGCCACACACCGGAGCTTGTGGCGGTCATTTATCCGAGTTGGAAACAACCCAAAAGATTCTATGAGCAGCTTACTTCCCTCGCGACACTTATCAAAGATTGTATCGAATCGTTCAAGAAGTGCCATCCATGCCAAATCTTCTAACGGAAGATGAGGGCACATCATCCACCCCATGTTTCCCTCGGCCATCATAGTTGGTCCCTTCACTAATTGGGATTGATTACACTACATGCAACCCCTGTCAGCAAGGCACCGCTATATCATCATAGTTGTCAACTACTTCACAATTAAGGGGTCAAGGCTATGCCATCACGAAGATGATGGAGAGACTACACGTTTCTTCTTATTCAACTAGATCATCGCAAGGTTTGACGTCCCAAGAGACATTGTCACTAACCACGACAGTCACTTCCAGAACCAAATGATGACCAAATAAACATCAAATCTTAAGCTACTTCAGAGGGAGCATTCATCACCCTACTCTCACCCCAAGACAATGGGTGGTAGGTGGAAGTTGTGAATAAATTCTTTAAGACTATTCTACAACGAACTATCAACTTAGCCAAGTCAAATTGGCATTTGATGTTATAATAGGCATTGTGGGCCTATTGAACGTCTATAAATACTACCACAGGTTTCTCACCTTTTCAACTCAAACACGGGCTGGAAGCAGTCTTTCCAATCGAATGTCAAATCCCATCTCTAAAATTGGTAGTACAATTCTTTACGTAAACTCCGCTTGAAGAACGGTTAGTACACCTTGAGTAGCTCAATGAGCAACGCCGTGACAAGGCCCCGCCAACTGAAGCTCACGTATAAACATAAGGTCAAGTGTCACATGATAGGTTCGTCATTCCTCGGATTTCTCCGAGGGTGACTCGAACCTAGTGTGGTATACCTAGGTAGGTAATATGGGTACCTAGGGAGGTACCCAATGGAAATGTAGTTATGTGTTATTAGTGGAAGTCATTTAATATATATGGGAATGTGGTCATTCAATGTAAGGTAGACTCAGGGTCCACTATATTAATAAAGGCCCACCATGGTAGTTGGATGTACAAATGTGAGAAGGCTCTCTAGAAGGTTCCTAGAGATAGAGAGCTATATAAAGAAGTCTAGGCAATGTAATGTTTATAGTGAAGAAATCATTGTGATTGTACAAGCAAGGATTGTTTGAGGAGTTTTATCCCTTCCATAAGGATTAATATATGGTGTTACCTCTACCCTCAAGGGTTTTCTATTCTTTGTGTTCATATGGTGAATGGTTTATGGTTTATTCTTGGTATTATTAAGAAGTATATTTGTAGATCTGGTATAGGTACTTAACAATTGCTATCAAAGCACTTTCCTCATGTGCATTGTGGGCAAATATTTTTTATTTTGCACATTTTTTTTCGAAGAAGAAAAAGAGGGCCGCAACATTCTCAAATTTTATACATTTCATGCAAAATTTTCAGAAAATATTGTATATCTGAGTTCTCCTTACAGAAAAATACCCAATTTGAAGAAAACCATCTGTCCAATCCGAAGGTGAAGATATTGAAGTTTTAAAACTGCAATTTTTCAAGGTTTTTCCATCGTGACGGCCATCGGGATTTGTTTTGTTTCTCAGAGTAGTTGGAGGACAAATTTTCCAAAACAAATTATTTATTTGAGTTCCTCTCACAATTACACCCAATTTCAAAAAAATCAGTCAAAACGAGTTTGGAAAAGCAAAAGTTAGGAGCATTTTAAATTCAACATTTTCCGTGGTTTTCCTGAAAAGCCATTTTTGGTCAGAACTTTCATTGATCTATTTTGGGGAAGGCTTTTTTCATAGAAAGATGTATTTTATATGGAAATGTGATGGCCCTAGTATTGAATCATTCATTAAAGAAAAAAAATCAGTATCGGAAGATACTTGGCCCCATTGGAAAGTCTCATCATCTCAAATTGCAAGGTGATGTCGCCATTTGGTGGAAATCACTTGATTATGAGGGAGATGATGAGATCTTCAATGTAGAATTTGAAAATATTGTTAGACAAGTGGTCTCATGGAGAAAATCAGAATAAAGAGAGAACCAAGAGTTTATTTTCAAAGTGAAAAATCTATATTACAAAAGTTCATGGTCAGATATTCATAAAAGCAAAATATCGTTTCTATTAACCCTAGTTGCATGTACCTCTTATCAATGCCTCACTGGTTAATAGATTGCAAGGTCTAATAAAGAATATTCAAAGCACACATGTTGAGGGTGAAAATGTTCAAATTTCTTTTAAAGATTTGAAGATTACCATGGATAAATATGTGTTGCATCTAGATTTTATGCTATGGATATGGATGAAGGGGATATTGTTTTGGGATATCCTTGATCGAACAAGTACCATTAATATTAATGTGCAAAAGAAGTTTTAAAGTTGTGGTACAAGAAAAATAAAATCACATTGTAGGATGTGTTTCTTAGTAAGAAAGATGGACCCATGGAGGCTATCACAAAAATTATTGTCCAGTTTGAAGTTGAATCAGAGGAAGAATCTACAAAAGAAGATGAAGAAACTACAAGAAGGACATAATCGAAGCTAAGGAGGTCATTGACTCAAAGGCACAAAGTGTTGCATATTTGAAGAAAAAAGAACAAATTCCCACAGTCGTTGTATATCGCCATCCATGACCATATAAAGATGAAAAAGTCAAGGCAAGGGCATGTGCATGAACACATTTATGCACCGGCAGGAAACCATAATAAAGATACGTAGAGCAAAGATTGTGGCAACCAATTTACATGATGCAGAAAGATAAGGGTGCAAAGGTAGCAAGTATAGACATCATGTTCGACTCCATTGGGATGGATGGATGGTCAGACTTCTTATGCACCAATTGGCTACATTTCTTAGTGGGTCATATTGTATAGTTTCTTCTCGTGTTTGTAGGAGGAAACATGTGAAGGGGGGATGGAAATGTGGTATACCTAGGAGGTACCCAATTTGGAAATGTAGTTATGTGTTATTAGTGGAAGTCATTTAATATATGGGAATGTGGTCATTCAATGTAAGGTAGACGAAATCCACTATATATTAATAAAGGCCCACCATGGTAGTTGGATGTAACAATGTGAGTAGCTCTGTATTGGTTCCTATAAGATAGGGAGAGCTATATAAAGAAGTCTAGGGCAATGCAATGAAACATAGTGAAGAATATTAGATTGTACAGCAAGGATTGTTTGAGGAGTTTTTATCCTTCCATAAGGGACACATATGAAAAGTTACCCACCAAGGGTTTTCTATTTCTTGTGTTCATGTTATGGTGAATGGTTTATGGTTTATTCTTGGTATTGAAGTATATTTGCAGATCCGTATAGGTACTTAACACCTAGTATATGACCAATATAAGGACCCCCTGGTGGTAGGAAAGTTTAAACCCATGTTGTTCGGACCCTTCATCATAAAAAGAGGTATTAGTGCTTACCTTTCTTGTTGATTTTGAGGAATGCTTTGGCTGAGCCTAGAAATGCTCTCTACCTCAAGAAGTATTACTCATGTATCGTGTCACCTGTGGTAACTTTCAGAGTATGCTACAACTTTGTACCATTACTTTTAAGCTTTTAAGTGTTATGGATGCGTCATTGATGTTATCTTCATCAATATGGCAGATGTCAAACGAGTCCGAGGTGTTCGTTGGGTATGCGTATCTATGTTAGTTCAAGACACAGAGGCTTGCCTCAGCAAAATTGGGTAATCTTTCTTTACACCTTAGGGCCGGCTTCTGTTATATTCCGGAGGGGTATGCTTAGGTGAGACCACAAATAATGTCACCGGTGCATAGTGTAGTTATTGAGTTGCTTCATGGCACTTTGTCATTGGTATCTCTGCCCCTAGGTATATCTCTTCATGCTCAACTGGTTTTGTCGTAGCTAAACAGAATATACTGTGTTCATGATTCAACTTTACACTGACAATTCCTTACAGCACGCCTCTTAGAACAAAAATTTGATTATATTACATATTTCATGTTCTTAGGAGATTAAACCAAATTACGTAGATAATACCTAGCTACCCAAATTTTAGATTACATCCTCAAGCACACATATGAAAGAACGCTGACATAAGTAATAATGTAAATACATTTTGCACACATCCCTAAGACACAAAAATATCAAAAACCATATATATAATATCACAAAACAAATCCAGAGTAGTACATAGATGGACGCAAGCGAATAAAAAATGGGACTAATAAACGATTCAAAGGGCTTATGCCCTCAAGAAGTATATACAAGTAAGTGCTCATGGCACGCAAAAAGTTCATATAGATTTAGGGTCTATGTCCTCATATAATAGTCCACAAAGATGTATTAACACCTGGGGCCAATCGTGACCCATGTCCTGAGGTGCCCCCACGGCTATTGAGAGGTCGCATGGATGGCTAAGCAGTGTCCTATCTCTGCCATCGGGGTTGTGCGAGTGAGTGCAATGAAGTTCCGCCAACTCATCTAAGGACTCTCTCGACCTCTCCCCGGCCGGAGGTTCCCCGCTACCATCGCTTCCTCCTCCAAGCAGGGTACCGTGGCTTCCGGGCTAAGGATCTATGCTTGTCTCCGGTATAATCTACGTCGTACGGGTCCCACATCCGCATACAACAAACATTTACCCGACAAATACACCGGGTATACAAAAATGATATATATCACAAAATGACATAAAAATTACATATGCAAAACAAAAACTACAAAGGTGGAGACTTACCTATCTCCTCTCGCTCCTCACTAGGAGAGGCAACGGTATCTTAGATCTATAGAAAATCTATCCCCGCAGATATGGGTAGTCCCCATCACGTGGATCCGCCATGAAAGCCACGCAAAGAGCATCATTGAAGGGACTCATTGGTCCTTTTCCACTTCACTGCCGCAGCCAGCATTATTGCCTATGTACACACGGCAGAAATGAGGCCCATGTCCTCGTACTACTTTCCGAGGGCTAAAGCTCGGAACTCTCTCAAGAACAATGAACACAAAATCGTCCCGAAACCAAAGTTCCTTTATGTCCACTGGGTCGGGTAATATGTCATCAAGGCTCTTCATGCACTCAAGTAGTGTGGTACTCCATCCAAAAATATGTGCATTCAAGCATTGATCACACGCCCATCCGTACAAGAAGCCTAACGTGTACTTTAACCGATAATCCACCCACCGCATAATATCACCTCGCGCGATAGGTTAGTGATCTTACTGATAGGTACCGGGGAGCCCGTGACGACAACCCCACCGCCAGCTGTTTCTGGCTATCAGCTGAGATCTTACCGGGTCCCATAGGAAACGCCCCAAAGTTGACCTGTTCCTCCTTGAAAGGCTAGTCAAAAAATAAATATCCTGTGGCACCCGCATGGATTTCCTTCAGCATAAAAATGCCTCTGCATCATGGTGCTAGTAGTCAATCAAGGCATCCAAAGAGCCTCGGTTGTGCATGCATAAATGGACAATGTAAAGAACTTTAGTAAACCGTGATTGCATTAACACGCCACGACATTCGATCTCACAAGAACCAACTCAATCGACCGCTTCATGCTTCTCTCTCCACTTGACATACATCTTGCCAACACAACAAGGTTCAGAGGGTCGTACAGCTGTACTTCCACCTTTTTTCTACAAAGGGGTCCACAGCCGTGAGAGGTGACAACACGCGGTACACTCAGGCAGCCTTTTAATCTGCCTGAGTGTACATGTGGCATGTTCAGAGACAACCCACGTGTACCTAGGCCCGACCTTTTTAAGGTTGGCTTCACCCAAAAATGAACTTAAAACAAAATGGAAGTATTCAATAGCTAGATAAGGGAGTTTGTACTTACTTGGTCCAAGCTGAAGTTCATTTCATCCACTGAAACTCCTGGAATCAACTCTTAGCAAAGGGGTATTCCAAAGTCAATTTCCCAAATCAACAATGGTGATAATGAGCTGCCGCATTTATAGACTTTTGGCCTCTTTTGTCACTTTTTGGCCTCCCCTATCGGGCTTTATACCAAACCATTTAGAGTGATTCAGAGTTAAGCGGGAGGATTTGATTAGGTATTGGGACAAATTTTATTGAGCTCTTAGTAAATTTTGACGGTCCATAAATTTGTTTCCAAGAATAAACTGAGCATATAGGTTAGGTTATTACCCCAACTTTTTCATCTCATTGTCTTTTTCTCTTAGCCATAGGATCAATCCCACAAAGTTGTGACACAGAACCATCAAATCTTCGCTTTTAGAAGTGTTGTAACTTACGGTAGAGCTTACTGTAACATGGATGCCCTAGGTAGGTCCTCCGGGTTGTATTATGGTGTCCATGCTATCTCTAAAACACTATAGGCCTGAGTCTTATAGTCTTTCCTAACATGATTTTTGAGCCTTATTTGCATGATTCTTCTTCTCTCTTTTTCTCACCCCTCGACTTCAAAAATAAACTGGTCTCTCAAGCCCTTTTCAGACTTTCTAAAATGAAAAGATTGTCGAAAGGATCTTTGTGGTTTTCACGCTTAAACCGAAATTTAAGTCAGCCTCAGGTGGCGGTAGTTTACCCTTTTCACCGTGACCAACTATACTAACAAAGTATACCTCTATCAATTTCTATTCTTGAAGAGTCACTAGGTATAATTTTATTCCTTTTTGGGTCTGAGGGACTAAACTTACTTAAAAGGAACCCCAAATGGAGTCCATAGTTCAGATCTTTTTAGACTCCCTAAATTGAAAAAAGATTGTCGAAAGTGACCTTATTTTTTTTCACACTCGTTAAATTGGTCCGTAAGAATATCTCTAATCTAACCTATATAGTTAAGCTTTTTTCGTGACTCCCAAAAGTGAAAAATAGCCGAAAGTGATCTTTTCCCTTGTCGGGCACCGTTAAAATGGTTTTGAATTGACGTCTAATCGGGTGCTAGTTTATCCCTTTTTCAAACCCGGGACTAGACTATCTTTGAAAGGTACTCCCAAATCAAGTCTCCTTTTATGTTTTTTCATTCTCTCTAAATATGAAAACCACCCCAGTTACCTTCCTCGGCTCATTAAACTTAAACAAGGACACACTACTGTGTTTTTTATCAACCACATTTGCATACCCTATCCACCAAATTTCTGTGACATTGTTTCAAGGCCTTTAACACCTTTGGCCACCAGAGGATTTTTCCCCAAGTATTTTACTGCATGACGTACTCTTTTCCCTTGTGTCTCGAGCTTGATCTTTTTCTGTAATACTCGCCCTCCATTGAACATAATATTCTTTTATTCTTTTCCAAAATTATCGAAAAGAACAAAATCAAATATACCCCCAAAAGAGGATGTGGAAAGTATTTTCTTTTATTGGCAAAGATAATGAGTTGCCCTTTGGATAAAGCACATCTGTTCATTTGTTCATCAGACTATGGGATGTAGTACGACCTTAGGAAGATTTTCTCGCTATATAGAGTTGTGTCCTCCACCGTTTGGTTATTCTTCCAAACATATGGAGAGTTTGCATTGCCTCCTGCTTCGTAGACTTATGATTAACATATTTGTTGCATGAGTCTCATCACTTGTCATGCTATTGTCCAAGGGAAGTTTTCCACTAAGCCTAAGTCGACCCCTATGCAATATGTCTCTTGTCCGCATACCCGACCATATTGAACATCCAATAAAGTCCTTGTTCAAAATCACTGAAGCCTTCAGTCCGATCATCAAGATTATCAAGTCTATGACCGACGAGCCATCGAAGACCTCTGGGTAGTGTAGTCGTACACTCATATTACACTCCTACCCTAGTTTTGGAAGATTTTGAAGTTGTTTCTCGAGCTCTGAAGTCCAGCCATCAGGCCGAATCAGCTTCTGGAAGATGGATACTCTATATATTTCTGATTTCGAGATGTAGCTCCGCTGTGTATTATTCGCGGCTACTTTTTGTGGTTATTTGACATGGATCTACAGTGTATTTTATTGGTAGCCATGGTTTTATTTTATCTCGAGCATGGGTATGCCTGCCTCGGTGAGGCATTTGTTATTTTGCAGACAACACCTCCTAGTTCCTGATCCTTGGGCTCAATCATTCGGCACATCAGTAAATATTGGTAATGTATTTCGGCCATCAGATACTCTTCTGACCTCACACATTAGGGGGCATCTGTTATAACCCTAAATTTCACCACACATTCTTACTTGGCATCAGGCCAACTCATATCCCTTCTTTTCCAAAACTCTGTTGAACAACTCTTTGAAAATCCTCTTGTGTAAAGGCCCACGTGCCCTAACCCATTACTACATGCATGTACACTCTGGATGACTCACAATAGCCCGTGTGTACCTACAAAAGAACGAAAAAAGGAAAGTTACCGACAGAACAAAAAGCTATGGGTGAGTTAACTGAAACTCCCGGCCATGCATGGCCGAGGGTTCGTCCAAAACCCTAGTTCCTTCTAGCCTATAAAAGAAAGGGTAGGGGTACCATTTGGAGGAGGAAAAAATATAGCGAAGAAACTTTGCCCATTTATGTATTCCATTGTCCCAACCCTTTATCCTTTCCTCATGCCAAAGGAGATTTAACGCAAAGCAGTTGAAGGACAGAAGAAGAGGAGCCCAGGATCAGGTTCAAGGAGCGATGGATGGTCTCAGCTTTTGTAAGTTGACTCACTTTATGTAATAAAAAGAATGCTTTTCCCGTCCCAAATTCATGAACTGTCTATGGTTTGATTAGTTTATGTTTGATTTCTAACCCTTGAGTATAGAAGTAGCATGCATGCATAGTTGTTGTTTGTCTTGAGTGCATGTCATCTTTGGAAGGAGCAACGCAAACAAGTAATCAAGAACAACGGAGGATCGACATCGAATGATGGTAATAAGGTAGGTGATCCTTTCCATGCATTTACTGAGAAAAGGGGATTTAAATCTAGGGATGTAGGTAGAAGGTAGTTTCTATTCAGTCAAATCTGCATGCAAAGTCTGAACTCTATTTTGCTAGTCCATAGGGTGTTTTTCCCAACAACAGGGCTCCGCCCCCCTGCACCCCCTGAGGAGGGGCCTAGCAGCCCCCCTTATGACCCCCCTATGTGCGTGGCGCATATGCTCAGACACAACTACTCGTGCAAAGAATATAACACATACCCAACAAAGTTGATCTTATCACTATTGGAAAAATTTTGAATGAATAATAGAACTAGAAAATTTAACCATTTCTGCAAACATATGCATCTATATTACCTTCAAACAAAGGAGTGTCAAATTTAACTTGTACCTTGAAATGCCTTGTACCTCCAAAGTTACTTCTTTTCAAGGTTGTCTCCATGGTTGTTCGGAGTCATCAAATGATCTAGGAAAAAGTATCCATCATATCATTATTTTGTTTCCCAAGGGATTTCTCAAGAAACATTTTGACATGATCTCCTATTTCAATGTCTTTGTTTTCATATTCCATGGTGTTAGGATATTTATAAACTTGAAAGTTAGTTAAGTTCAAGTTGGTCTAATGTGTCTTTAGGTAAAGTGTATTTCTTTAGTATGGTTTTGCAACTAACTAATCTAATGGTCACAATTATGTTCTAGACATAAAGTAATTGTGTGGTTCATCTTCTCCTTGATTCTAATGGTGATTAATTCATGGATTAACACTTGAATAATCCATGATATCTATTTAAATAGCACAAAGGGTCATTTTCTAATGATCAACTATGGGATATTCATATGTAAACTATTTTTTTTTTTCATTATTATATTGCCTCAAGTGGCCTCATTGTTTAGGGTCATGGATTGTTTCCCTCTTTGAGGTTTTTAACCATGTAATACATTTGTGTATTGATCTTTGATCAATTTCTATGAGGCTTTTCCTTAATGTGTTTGACTTTGTGGATATTCCATATTTTTTTAACATGGCATTAAAGCTCCTATGAAGACCCACTCCTATTATTGATTGAGATCCTAAACCTGTATCACTACATGCATCAAAGGAATTTTGGATTCTATTGTTTCTTAGCATTGTTTTCAATTGTAAATATTTTTGGAAGTATATCTTTTTTTCTTGTTTTTAAAAATTATTTTATATTATTTTAATATTTCATTTCAGTTTTCTTGTTTATATTTCCAATTTTGTCCTTTTCTAATTTATGTATGTTTTTTCCTCTGCATCTTGTATGATCTTGGAAAATAAAAAACAAAGAGAAATGTTGTATGGCTTGCATATGCTCTTTTCCTTGAAACACGTGTGATCTTGGAAAATTAGAAAAGGGGGGGAAGTTGTGTTTTATAGATAGACTAACCAAGAGCTAACCTTGAGCTTATAAAGTTTAAAAAAAAAAAAAACTTATTTTTTTATGTGTGGTCACGTTGAAGTTTTTTGAAGCCAAAAATAAGGATTTTGAGGAAAGCGCACACTTCAAGGAAGTCATGAGTGGTAAGAAAAATAAAAATAAGACCTTGCTCCTTTTTAACATTTGGTATGTCTTTTGTAATATCTCATTTCATTTCTTTATTGAAATGGAGTTCTTGAGTTTAAGTCTTTCTTATGTAAGTCATTGAAAAAATGCATGCAAATCTATGTTGTAATATAAACTTATTATAAAGTGCATTCCACTTAAATTATAAAAGTGAAATACTCATAAAGTAAATTTTATGTTATGAGATAAATTTACTATAATGTGCATCTTAGTTAAATTACAAAAATGAAACACTCATAACGTAGTTTTATTGTTCTTTTTAAAGTTATTTTTTTCATGCAACTTTGAGTTTTAAAGTAACTTCATTGTAACAATGATTCTCACTTATTTTATAAAAAGTGGTCATTTAATTGATTGTCAAAGTGAGTTTATAGACAAAGTTAGACAAGAAGGTAATTGTTTTTACTCTTTACGACTCAAAAACCTCGTTATGCACCCATCACCATTTGGACCGACCTCTTGCCACATGGCACCTTGGTTAATTTTCATGGTTTTCTTCAAAAGAGCATAATGTTGACATCCAAAGTCCATTTTCAATGTCGATTTTTTGAAACTATTGATGATTTCAAGCTCTTTTCATCTGAATAGTCGGTTTCTACTTTTCTAGCCATCTTCTTACATATTGTAATATGGCTAGTCCAAGTGATCTCCTAATTTCTAATTCAAACTACTTCTCATCGAAATCCCATATGGTGGATTTACTATGAATTAGGGGAATTTACTAGGTTACCTTGGGAACATAAATTTCCCATGTTCAACCATTAAAGAGAGCCAAATGGAATAATAAATATGATGGTTCATGTGGATTAATCAAAATGTATATCTATATTAATATATAGTTTCACATTCAATGAATTGAGAAACCAGATGTGGCTTGGGAAAATTTGAAGATCATGTTTGGTAAACATAATGACATCCAATCCCACCAGCTCAAAAACCAATTGATTGTTTTATATCTCAGTTATTTCTCTTTCATTGAGGATTGTCTATCTAAGTTTAAAACACTTAGAATTTTACTTTTTGAATGTAAGATAACAAAGATAGATGACCAACTTATATATGATATTATTGCTAAACTTAGAAATGCCTATTTTGTTTTTGTATCTACTTTTCACACCACTGAAGAAGCAATTATTAGTTAAGGGGATACATATAAAATCCCCTCTTTTGAATCTTTATGTGATTCTTTGATAAGAGAGAAAGATAATCTCTTGCATCTTGGATTGATTAGCACTGCAGGTACATCTAAAAAATACTTAGTAGCACAACTAAAGTAACACCTTAGGAATCCGAGAAAGCAACGTCCTCACAATAAACAAACAAAATAAGTGTCCCAAACCCTCTCAACCAACTCCTACTCCTAATGGTGATAATTGAACTAAATCAAAAGGCAAGAATACTAAGAGAGATTGTAATTTTTGTGGGTGATATGGTCATCTTGAGACTAAATGTTTCAAGAATATGGAATCCTTAGAAATAGAGATGAAGAATAACAACATCAATCTTGATTGTCCTTATTCTATCTTTTCTTCTCATGGACATGCACTTTTTGCATCTGGTTTTCTTTCATTACAACTTCTATTTCTTTCTCTAATGAGCGGCTTATTTAGTTTGGAGAATTTTATCATATGGCCAAGGATAAATCCATATTTTCTACCCTTAATGAATATAACACCAAACAACTATTTGTTGTTGTTGATAAATCTCTGTGTTGTAGGGTCTAGAACATTTCAACTAGATGATGGCGATTTTAATTATGTATTTTGTGTTCCAAGTCTTTCCTACAACCTTCTATTATTGTATCAAATAACTAATTTAGATGAAGGTAAAACATGAGAATTTTTACCTCACCAAGTTGCAATCAAGGATTTAAATGATCCTAAGCATGTCTTCGAAACTAGAATTGTTATTGATATTACCAAGTTGTATATATTTGACAATGTTGGGTCATCATCTCTTACATCTATTTTTAATTCTCATAGTGATTCCATGAGAAAAATTTGGCATGAGTGTTTTGATCATATAAACTATCTCTCATTGAAACAACTATGTAAATAGAATATGGTGACTAGACTTCCTCTTGTTTCTTATAGAGATGGTCTTTGTCCCAATTGTGTTCTCGAAAAACATCATCAGGACATTTTTAACAAATGTGCCTCTTAGCACGCCTCGCCCCCCTTGCATATTACTCATAGTGATTTGTATGGTCTACTTCTTTCTCTGGGTTCAAGTAATTATTAACTTTCATTGATAAATTCTCCATATTCACTTGGATTTATTTCTTAAAACTTGAAAGTCAAATTTTTAACATGTTTTTGGCCTACGAAACCCTTGTAGAAAATCAATCTAGACACCAGCTTCAAAATTTAAGAAAAGATAATGGGGGTGAATATGTTAACAACAAATTTGCAACTTACTAAATTGCACAAGGTAGTCAAATTCAACATATTTCTCCATATAAACCACAACAAAATGGTTTTGTAGAGAGTAAGAATTGCACATTAAAAGAAATAGCAAATTGTTTGATCCAATCTAAGGGATTAAGTCATTATTTTTGGGCAAAAGACATTAATTGTTCTAATTACATAGTTAATGACACTCCCACACATGTTTTAAAATATATAAAACTAGAATAAGAATGGACTAACATCAAACTATATGTAGACCACTTTCATTTGTTTGGTAGTTGAGGATGGGATCACATTCCTAATGAGAAAAGGAAAGCATTATAACCTAAGAGTGAGAAGTTGACTTTTGTTGGATCTTCTAAATATGTAAAAGGTTGTATATTTATTCATCCTCATTCAAACAAAATATTATTATGAGAGATTTCAAGTTTGATGAAGGTTCCTCATCCTTCATGCCTAATTCAACATTTGTTGCATCTTCGATCTAAGAGCCACCTTCGACAAATGTTCCATATTATATTCCTAAATTTTATGCGGGTGCTCCTATTCTAGTATCTTATTTAGATGATGACAGTGAGGATGAAAATTCGCCTTTTCTTACTCAATCCCATCCAATTGAGTCCATTGAATATGAACCTACACCAACACCAAATTTTCCTAGATGGGTTTCTACAGCACAAGAAGCAACTAATATTTTCGGTTATCCTTCAGGTTGGTGTCATATACCTTCATATTTCTAGTGAGCCTCTTCTCTTTTGGATCAAGTGTCAAAGACTCATGATCTGGAAACATTTGTAGAAGCTTATAACCATCCAAATTGGGATGCAACAATGAATTAAGAATAATGTTCCTTAATGGAAAATGATGCTTGGGATCATGTACCTCTTCCAAAAGGAAGAAAACTTATCATATGTAAATGTATGTATAGAAATAAGTATGCATTAGATGGAAGTGTTAAAAGACAAAATTCTCAATTAGTTTCCAAAGGATTTTCTTAGGTAGAAGGAATTGATTATACTGAAATATTTTCCTATGTAGCCAAAACGAATTCCATCTACCTTGTTCTAGCCCTCGCGACTTCACACAAATTAGTGGTCCATTAGATGGATTTTAAATCCAACTTATTTCATGGGGATTTGCAAGAATAAATTTACATGGAACAACCTCCTAGCTATATTCAAAATGGCTCTAGTCTTTTTTTCCACCTTAAGAAATCTCTCTATGGAATTAAGCAAGTTCCTTGAGCTTGGTATGCTAAAATGGATAGTTTTCTTCTTGATGCCAACTTTTCTAGATGTCATTCTGACCCCACTATACCAAGAAAGTCGGGAACCATCTCATAATGCTTGTTCTTTTTTTTTATGACCTTATAATCACTAGTAGTGAACTCGAACTTTTAACCCGTGTGAAAGCTAGTCTTGAGAAGATATTTGAAATGACACACTTAGGAAATTTTCATTATTTTCTTGACCTCTAAGTCTTGAAATCCAAGGAATTTATCTTTCCCAGTATAAGTATTCATATGACCTTATTTTTCACTTTCACATGGAATATTGTTCTTTCCACAATTCTCGCAAGGATGAAGATTGAAACATTGATCTTCCAAGTGGCTAATTCAATGAAAATGTTGGCATTTCTGAATCTTCTCTTGAACTGGAGTAGGTGAATATGAATTCTCTTGCAATAGTCCAACACTCTAGACCTATATCAGTTTGGTATAATCTAAAATATGAAAGGTGACGACCTTTTCATATATGATACCTATTATGTTCTTGTTGTTCCTGATTTATTCCGAAGGTTTTATGATTGGCTTGGAAAGAGTAAGTTGATTTGGATCTATACTTGAATCTAAAGTTGTCTCACTGAGTTACATCTATTCTGGTTTTTCATTTGGATCATCATCATCTTCTTCTTCTTCTTCTTCTTCTTTGAAAATATGGTTGTTCTGAACAAGGACTAGTTTAGAATGTTGTCAAAAATTCTTTCTCTCAACTGCATCATGAAGAAGTCGAGTATGAGTTTGTAGTAGTGCTAATTTGTCTTGCAAAACTTCATAGCATGTTACAACATATTGCAGATTTGCTTTATCAATGGTGATTGTATTGTCCACAAAAGAGAGGATTAGAGTGTTCATTAAATCTAACAATTCCTCAACTCAAGACATTTTAAATACATAATTATATGTCGGAGGTTTCTTTCCATTCCACCTAGACTTTACAATGAAAACTAAAATATGTAGGCTCAACAAATGAAGGGTGTTGGATTCTACAGAAAAATGCACCCATTTACAAGAAAAATACAAGTAAACTTATATAAAAAAATTATTTACATGTATACATTGATTCACAAAGCATGATTCTTCTTATTTTCCCAATGAGTGAATTCCAAAACTTCATCAACATTCGTGGATAGTAAGGGTGATAAACCGCAACCCTGGGGACACAAGGCTTGAACTCATGACCTTCCAATACCAAGAGTGTGCGCACGTTTCACCAATTGTGCTATCCCATGGGGCTAATCATGGGATATATGTTTCTGTATATGTGTCATGTTTCTATATATGTTCCTAGTGAGATGGGTAACTAGTTCAAGTTCTCACCTAATCTAGAAGTCGAACACAGAATATGTGAACACCTCTAGAAGTTGATTTGTTAAGAATGACCAATGCATTTCTTTCGTCCTTGCACCAATGAACTCACTAGACCTCGTCACAGGTTAGGTTCTTTTCCACCCTAAAGAATGAGGATTAGTCACTCTATGTACATTATTTTCTTTCAAATACAGTCCATCAGTAGAATGGTCATGAAGACGTTTGATTCAAATTCAAGTACATGCACCAATTAATATAGCTTTCTAAAATTTTGGATGCGCATGAATGGAGATGATATGCAACAATTTCCTTATCTTGACACTGTCATTGTGGTGTGTATATCTCTTTCCAAGAATGAGATCACAGTGATTTATTGTTATGGGTATGCAAAGAGGAATCCAAGCATAAGACAACCATAATTAGTATCCATGCACTCTTTGCATCTTTGACTACGCAGTTATGGACGCAAAGGAAAACAACCTTTCTATCATTCCCACCTCTTCAAATGGCCACAATAACTTTTGGAATGTTGATTTTCGTCTTGGTTATTGAAGTGAAATGGCAGAAGTCACATTTCTCAGATCCTAGATATTCAAATAATCAAACTCATGCTGCTTTTATTTGTTTCTCTATTATTGATGCTTTGTTCCATGCAACTGATTTTTATCCAACAACTAATAGAGTTGGAATCTTGGTTGATTTTGCATCAAATCACTTAGATCAAATTGCACACTATTATACAGCCTGGTTATGAATATTTGAATCGATTGTGATCTCTACTTCGAACTTGCTATAGAGCATCACACCACAGCTGGTCGGATTATCATGAATTTCTCTAGGTAGTCAAAGTCGATATCTCCATTAACCTCATGACATTTGATATCTTCTTGTTCTCATTGATAATTTTTTATCCAATCCATGGCTAAATTCAAGTCATTAGTCCCATGGATTCAAGTGGTTCGAAGTTTTTTTAATTACAATGACATGTTCAACAACGAAATGAGGGTGTCGATTTTAGGGTTATCGTATTAGTAATTGCAGGAAATGTAGAAGAGGGCATAGATGGAACACTCGATTGGTAGGAATCAACTATGAATGCAAAGATTAGGTTTTAAAAAAGAGGTGTGCAAAAATTAGGGTTCTTTTTACACAAGAGATGAGTATGTGGGAAACCCTAACACGTTGGAAAAAACCTAGATTTTTAGTGGTGGAAGTAAAAAAGATGACAATTCGGTCTCAAATTCCTTGAAATCTATACGAGGAGGTCTTCATGGAGATGAGTGGATTTTTCGACAAATAGGATACAACTTATGAGGATGAATTCAACCATGTCTAGGAGGATATCAAATTCTATGAGACAATGGTGAGCATTGGTGACTAACTAGGCATGAACAACTATTGAAGAATGAATCAAACTTTGACTAGTTCTTTGTCACTGAAATGATAGAGAGTAATGTCAGGTTAGTGGAATACCAATAGTTCAAAAAAACAACATCTATATTTACAGAATGTGCACAAATATGCATGCTCCTGCCTTCAAACAAAAAACCCTAACGCCTTCACAAATGCGAATAAGGATGAGGAAGCAAGATAGACGAGTAGACTAACATGCACTAGCAGAGGGAGGTTAGAGAATGTGCACCCAGGACAAATTGGTAGGAATATGGGAAGGTAGTATATGGACACATAGATTGGAAGGTAGAGGTCAAATGTGTTTCATGAGAGGAACAAAAATGCTCAGCTATGTATAACTTCCATAAATTAAATCAGGCCTAAGAACCAAGGCCGCTTTGATACCATTGTTAGACACACGAAATGGAGATAAAAATGAAGTGAATTATTCATCCATATGATACATGTATAAGTACATTGATGTGACCCTTGGATTCATATTCCAATAGGTATCGTGGACTCCCGATGATGTTACAACAACTTGACTATTCACTTTCTATTAAGTTCGAAACCCTAACACAACACAATTAAATGGTAACTTTTTATATTTGACTCATACCCATCTTGGTATTTCCTTTGATGTTGCTATTGTTTCCTAGTATAT